>JARQOD010000492.1:0-148811 GCA_033576555.1 Oophaga sylvatica
TATGTGTGTATATTTAGTGTTTACAAGGAAAGAAAGAGGTTTTTTTAGTTACGATATTTTGTTCCCATAGACTTACATTGGATTTCCGGTATCGGTATCGGGTATCGCCGATATTTTAATGGTATCGGCGATACCATTCCGATTCCGATACTTTTGGATATCGGAAAGTATCGCTCAACTCTAGTTCTTACACTTCTACATACTGTAATAGCCGCTAATTCAATTGCCGGCTTTTGTGAAATCACAGAACCGACATGAAATGATACATTGTTTAGACACAGTTAACCATGTCATTTCCTGTATTTTGATATATGGTTTGAACTTACAATTACAGAAGTGTATGTGTGCCAAATTTCAGACATGTAGGGGTTAATTAAAGGTGTAAATTCGTTGAAAAAAAATGCGTGGGCTCCCGCTGTATTTTCTCCACCAGACAGACAAAGCAAGCGAGTGGGGGCAGATAATAATAGCCTAGGGAGGGTACATTTTTTTTGTGCCCCCCCTGGCTACTAACATCTGCCCCCAGACACCCCAGAAAGGGCAAATCTATAATTAGATTTGCCCTTTCTGGCACTTTGCCCGTCTATTCCCATTGCCCTGTAGCGGTGGCGAATGGGTTAATAAGGGGTTACAGCCACCTTGCAATTGGAAGGTGACTGTGAGCCAGGTTAATAATTGAGAGCTGTCAATTAGACAACTATCAATTATTAGTCCTATTGAAGTAAATAAAAAAACACACACACATTTAAGTATAAATAATTTTAATGAAATAAAAACACATTTTTTAGACCATCTTTTATTTTACTCTTAATCCGTGCGAAGCCCTTGATCTCCTAAAATAAATATAAAATAATAAAACAACATTATTCTTACCTATCTGGCGATCTGTCACGTCCCACGATGTAATCCTTCACAAAGGGTTAACTAGCAATCAGCTAATCAGCGCAACTAATGCTGCGTGCTCAGCTGATAGCTCCTGAATGAATGAGCTTATCTCCTGCCGACAGGAGAGTATGTGATTAATGAATGAAGCTTAATTGATTGTGTCCCACTTTCACCTTAGGTCAGGTCACTCAAGTGAAAGTGGCAATAAATCAATTAAGCTCCATTCATTCATCTCTTCCTCTCCTTTCGCTAGTAGAGGAAGTTATTATTCAGGAGGTTACAGCTCGGAGACAGCATTATAGCTCTCTGCTTACTGTAACCTGTTAACCCTTTCTGATGGATTACACCGTGGGACCTGACTGTACATCGGATTGGTAAGAATAATTTTGCTTTTTTATTTTATTTTTATTACAGGAAATGGTTTTAGCAGGAAAATAAAATATGGTCAAAAACTGTGTGATTATTTCATTAAACTTCTTTTTTATGAAACTGTGTGTGTTTGATTTTTCTTTCATACAATAGGATTAATAATTGATAGTTGTCTAATTGACAGCTCTCAATTATTAACCTATCTCACAGTCACCTTCCAATTGCAAGGTGGCTGTAACCCCTTATTAACCCATTCGCCACCGCTACAGGGCAATGGGAATAGACGGGCAAAGTGCCAGAAAGGGCAAATCTAATTATAGATTTGCCCTTTCTGGGGTGTCTGGGGGCAGATGTTAGTAGCCAGGGGGGGCACAAAAAAAAAGTACCCTCCCTAGGCTATTATTATCTGCCCCCACTCGCTTGCTTTGTCTGTCTGGTGGAGAAAATACAGCGGGAGCCCAACCATTTTTTTCCAACGAATTTACACCTTTAATTAACCCCTACATGTCTGAAATTTGGCACACATACACTTCTGTAATTGTAAGTTCAAACCATATATCAAAATACAGGAAATGACATGGTTAACTGTGTCTAAACAATGTATCATTTCATGTCGGCTTCTGTGATTTCACAAAAGCCAGCAATTGAATTAGCGGCTATTACAGTATGTAGAAGTGTAAGAACTATAAATATATGTATATATATATGTCACAATGACATGTATATATATATATATATATATGTGTTCTATGTGTATATATCTATTCTTTCTTTTGTGATTTAAATACTATTCTTTTGGATCCATTATATGTCAGTTTTGCAAGCCTGCGAAAATCTCGCAAGTCGGATGAAAATCGATGTTACAAGATACACACACATCGACTAAATGAATCTTTGAAGGAAATCGGATGCCAGGCGGATGTGTGATGTTTTCATTTTGTTCCGATAATCGACCGACTAAAACGGTCCGATTTTTTGTAGTTGTGTCTGACGCCGGCCTCAAAGTAAGAGTCAGGGAGCATGTGCTTGGGATTCAAGCAGCAGCCACACATGATGATATAGCGTCTCTCAGACACTCGCCCATTTAATTATATCACCAATGTGCAGCACAGGACTGAGAGTTAGGGTATTGATGCCACACTTCCGCCCCATTTTAAATTATATCACCAATGTGGCAGCACAGGACTGAGAGTTAGGGGTATTGATGCCCTCGATCTGGGTATTAGAGGTGGGAAAACATCACAAATTCTGGCCCAAATTGAGAGCCGCTGGGTTTGGACACTTGATACTGTTCAGCCGAAGGGCCTCAATGAGAATGTGAGTTTCGTGTCCTTTCTGTGATTGCCGGCTTTTCTGTATGTGTGCTCCTCATAGCACTTTATTTGGATGTCATTGATTTTATATTGTTTTATACTTTCTAGGTATTTCGATTTTCCTGTTTCACCTTTCATGTCTACTTTATATGGATCAGGAAGCTGCTGCACATCTGCCGTCACTTCATTCGTCACCATTTATTGTTTTTGTTTTATTTATTTTTTTTATTATTTATTTTTTATTTATTTTTTTGTATTTTTCCATAATTTTTCGTTTATTTTATTTTTTATTATTTTTTATATATGTATCTTTCGTTATTTTTATGTATCATATGTTTGTTCATTATTGTTTAATATTGTTATTCAGTTATTTATGTTTTCTATGTAGCTGTAGTAATGTATATTGTTATTTATATGCTGGGCTGTGTTTATACAACTTTGGGTGCCACTATGTATATTTTGCTTGTATCTTACCTATACATCCTGTACCTATGATCCATTCATTGTTAATTAATGTGTTTTCTGTGGCCTCTGTTTGGCTAATCATGTCTACGGCTATATATATTTATCTATTCATATTTTGTACCATGATTGAGAGATATATATATGGTTACCTTTTGTATTACATGGTCTAGCGCTGTATAGATTTATGCCTCTCCCCCTTTACACACATTGGTGGTTCAGTGGCTGCCCTTGACGCATGTATGCCACATACCGCTGCGCTCTATGGTGTGGCGGCTAGTGTTGAGCGATACTGCTCGATATCTAAAAATATCGGATCGGAATGGTATCGCCGATATCACTAAATATCGTCGATATCCGATTCCGATACCGGAAGTCCAATGTAAGTCTATGGGAACCAAATATCGCAACTAAAAAAAAACTTTATTTCCTTGTAAACACTAAATATACACACATAGAATACATATATATATATATACATGTCATTGTGACATATATATATATATACATATATGTATAGTTTATACACTTCTACATAGTAAAATATCCTCTGATTCAATTGCCGGGTAAAGCCGGCTTCTGTGAAAAGACAGAAGCACCCGACATGAAATGACACTTGGTGTACATAGGGTTAACCATGTCTTTTCATGTCCTTTGCTATCTGATTTGCACAAACAATTACATCAGTCTATGTGTGCAAAATTTCACACCTGTAGGGGTTAATTAAAGGTGTAAATTCGTTGTAAAAAAAACGGACTTTTTTGCTACGAATTTACACCTTTAATTAACCCCTACAGGTGTGAAATTTTGCACACATAGACTGATGTAATTGTGCAAATCAGATAGCAAAGGACATGAAAAGACATGGTTAACCCTATGTACACCAAGTGTCATTTCATGTCGGGTTCTGCATTTTCACAAAAGCCTGCAATTGAATTAGCGGCTATTATACTATGTAGAAGTGTATGAACTATAAATATAAATATATGTGTCACAAATTCAATGACATGTATATATATATATATATATGAGGTGTAAAATTGTTTAAAAAAAATGCGTGGGCTCCCGCCCTATTTTCGCAACCAGACGGACAAAGCCAGCGAATGGGGGCAGATAATAATAGCCCAGAGAGGGACCATTATTTTTGGCCCCCCTGGCTACTAACATCTGCCCCCAGACACCCCAGAAAAGACAAATCTATAATTAGATTCGCCCTTTCTGGCACTTTGCCCGTCTATTCCCATTGCCCTGTAGCGGTGGCGAATGGGTTAATATGGTGTTAAAGCCACATTGCAATTGAAAGGTGACCTTAAGCCAGGTTAATAATTGAGAGCTGTCAATTAGACAACTATCAATTATTAATCCTATTGCATGAAATAAAAATAAAACACACACACTTTAATTAAAAATCATTTTAATGAAATAAAGACACATGTTTTTGACCATCTTTTATTTGACTGCAAAAACCATTTCCTGTAATAAAAATAAAATAAAAAAGCAAAATTATTCTTACCTATCCCATGCACAGTCAGGTCCCACGGTGTAATCCTTCAGAAAGGGTTAATGTTTACTGCAGGGACCGCAGCTAATGCTGCAGCCTCACAGTAAACCCCCAAATGAATGAGTTCCTCTCCTGGCTGACAGGAGAGGAAGTGGAAAGCTTAATTGATTGCTTTCCACTTTCACTTCAGGTCAGCCAGGGACACAATCAGTGACGTCAGAGGGAACTGATTAACAAAAATAGGGGTTCCCTTCGAATAAAAAATGGCGTGGGGTCCCCCCTATTTTTGTTAACCAGCTAGATGAAGCAGACCGCTGAGGCCTGGATTTTCAGGCTGTTAAGGAGCCAAGATCCATGGACCTTGCCAGCCTGATAATACCAGGCCACAGCAGTCTGCATATCTTGGCTGATTAACAAAAATAGGGGATCCCCTCGAAAAAAATTGGCGTGGGGTCCCCCCTATTTTTGTTAACCAGCCAGATGAAGCAGACCACTGAGGCCTGGTTTTTCAGGCTGGTAAGGATCCAATATCCATGGACCTTGCAAGCCTGATAATACCAGGCCACAGCAGTCTGCTTAGCTTGGCTGGTTAACAAAAATAGGGGATCCCCTCGAAAAAAACACGGCGTAGGGGTCCCCTTATTTTTGTTAACCAGCCAAGTAAAATGCAGACTGCTGCGGCCTGGTATTAAAAGACTGTCAAGGCCCATGGATTTTGGCCCTCAACAGCCTGATAATACCAGGCTACAGCAGCCCCACATTTGGCGCATCAAAAGATGTGCCAATTGTGGCACTTTACCCGGCTCTTCCCACTGCCCTGTAGCGGTGGCAAGTGGGGTAATAAGGGGTTAATGTCACCGTTTATTGCACGGAGACAATAAGCCCGGTTAATAATGGAGAGGTGTCAATAAGACACCGATCCATTATTAATCCCAAAGTTATTAAATGCATAAAAAAAAAGACAAAGCAAGAAAAAAGTATTTTAATGAAATAAAAGAGACAACACAGTTTTCATTTCTTTTATTGTACTCTCATTCCTGCGACGCCATCGATCTCCTGTAAAAAAAGAAAAAAAACAAACCAACAGTATACCACCTGTCCGACGCAGTCCATAGTAACGACTGTCCCACGACGATCCAGCTCTGCTACATCGCAATGACAGACAGAGGCTGTCATCGCGACGAAGCACAGCTGATTACCTGCTTCCCCGGCGGTGACGTCATCGGACTGACTGCTTTACGGCTGGGATTACCCAGCAGTCACTGCAGTTATCGCGAGAAACTGCATGTGACCGCCGGGGAAAGATGATGGCGGCCATGAAGCAGTCCAGGCCGTGACCGCCGGAGATCTTCTGCCAGGTAAGTGCCGCTGACTCCTGACAGACCCGACCGACGGACACTGACAGTGACAGACCCGACCGACGGACACTGACAGTGACAGTGACAATCCCGATTCCAGTATCCGAATGTCACGCTGTCTAATGATATGTATACAATGTCAGTAAACTATTAATACAGGAACAACACTCTATACAACAACTAGTATAGCAACATCAGCATGTAAGTATAGAATAGATTTACCTGACACGATATCTGCTGAACTCAGGGTTAATCTTGAGGACTTGATGAGCTGAAACAGGAAAGAGGTGGACCGGGATCTAACCTGACCCTAAACTGGGGTCCTAACTAATCCCTCACCTTGGAGGTACTGATAATGGTTCAGAGGTCCAAGTCTCCAACCTAACCCTGTCTCCTATCAGACCCTGAACCCTGTAATCAGTCCTAAGAAGGATCCTGACTACCACCAAAGGGATATGGGCTGATCTCAGCTAAATACACAGATTAGACATATAAGACAGACAGGATAACACTCGCTTGCATACACACTCAAACACCAAAGGAACATAAATGGTCTGGGAAATAAACTCTAACCAAGTTGAGCTTAGAACAACTAAGGAGCTCACAACTAAAGTCTATACAGATTCATTCCTATCTGTGGTCTGCATGAAGGTTTCACTGGCAACTCCCCAAGCAGACAACCAGGAATTTAAAGGAAACCAATCAACAAATAATCAATTGCAGCCGGGAGAAACTGCACCCAGTCCCAGAACCGAGCACAGACAGAATTAACTCCCTAGCTGCCAAACACAAAGAAACAGCAGCTCAGCTGTGAGAAGTCAAAATGTGCAACCGCGACGATCTTCGTGGCAATGCACACATGACAGTACCCCCCCTTCTACGAGGGGCCTCCGGACCCTCAGGGCCAGGCCTGCCCGGGTGAGTTCTGTGGAAGGTCCGAACCAAACGATCTGCGTTAACATCAGACGCAGGGACCCACGTCCTCTCCTCTGGACCATACCCCTTCCAATGCACCAAGTACTGAAGGGAATGGCGATTCAGACGTGAGTCAATGATCTTTGATACTTGAAATTCCAAGTTACCATTGACCAACACAGGAGGAGGAGGTAGAGGTGACGGTATGACTGGTGCCACATACCTTTTAAGTAATGACTTGTGGAACACATTATGAATTTTAAACGTAGGAGGGAGGTCCAGACGAAATGCCACAGGATTAATTATGGAACTGATCCTGTACGGCCCGATGAATCTGGGACCCAGTTTCCAGGAGGGCACTTTAAGTTTTATATTCCTGGTAGACAACCATACCAGATCGTTCACATTCAGATCTGGACCAGAAACTCTCCTCCTATCAGTCATACGTTTGTAACGGTTCCCCATCGCACTCAGATTATTCAATACACCTCTCCACACAGAAGCAAGTGACGACGAGAAACGCTCCTCCTCAGGAACCCCAGAAGGGCCCCCCCTATTGAAAGTACAAAACTGGGGATGGAAACCATATGCCCCAAAAAACGGGGACTTACAAGTGGACTCGCTCCGCCTGTTGTTAAGAGCGAACTCTGCCAGAGGCAAGAAAGAAGACCAGTCCTCTTGGTTCTCTGAGACAAAACACCGGAGATATGTCTCTAAGCTCTGATTCAGACGCTCTGTCTGACCATTGGTCTGCGGATGAAAAGCCGAGGAAAATGACAATTGCATCCCCCGACGTAAACAAAATGCCCTCCAAAATTTGGACACAAACTGAGACCCCCTATCTGACACCACATCAGAAGGCAACCCATGAAGTCTAACGATCTCCCTAATGAACACCTGCGCCAGAGTTTTAGCATTAGGGAGTGCAGGAAGAGCAACGAAATGTGCCATCTTACTGAACCTGTCAACAACCACCAGTATGACAGTATTCCCTGACGACGGAGGAAGGTCCGTAATGAAGTCCATAGATAAATGAGTCCATGGATGCTCCGGAAGTTTCAAGGGTAAAAGGGTCCCAGACGGACGGGTATGAGGGGTTTTAGAGCGAGCACACACCCCACATGACGCGACAAAAGTTATAACATCTTTATTAGCATTAGGCCACCAAAACCGGCGAGAAAGGAGATCTAAAGTAGCCTTACTCCCTGGATGTCCTGCTAGAGCAGAATTATGATGTGCCTCAATAACATTTTGTCTCAACAGATTTGGGACAAACAGTCTCCCTGGAGGTCCTGCAGGGGCGTCCCCCTGAGCCTCTAACACCTCCTCCTCAAGCTCAGAAAATACAGCCGACACTACCACCCCCTCCTGAAGGATAGGACTTGGGTCATCCGTTTTCCCGGCCCCTGGGAAACTGCGAGACAAGGCATCAGCCTTTACATTCTTAGACCCCGGGCGATAAGTGACGACAAAATTAAACCTGGTAAAAAACAACGACCATCGAGCTTGTCTGGAATTCAGACGCTTAGCGAATTCTAAATACAACAGGTTCTTGTGATCAGTAATAACGGTAACCGGGTGGACTGCCCCCTCCAAAAAGTGACGCCATTCTTCAAAAGCTAACTTAATGGCCAAAAGTTCCCTATTGCCGATATCATAATTCCTTTCGGCGGACGACAATTTCTTAGAAAAGAAAGCGCACGGATGCCATTTACCAGGGGACGGACCCTGGGACAATATAGCACCCACCCCTACGTCAGACGCATCCACCTCCACAATGAACGGCTGAGATGCATCTGGTTGGATGAGAACGGGTGCCGAAGCAAAACATTTCTTCAAAGAGGAAAAGGCTTGGCAAGCTTTGTCCGACCATTTAGAAAAATCCGTCCCTTTTCTTGTCATGTCAGTGAGAGGTTTGACGATAGATGAGAAATTACAAATAAATTTCCGGTAGTAGTTAGCAAACCCCAAAAAACGCTGCAGAGCCTTAAGATCCCCTGGCTGATCCCATTCAAGCACTGCTCTCACCTTTTCAGGGTCCATACGGAAACCGGAGGCTGACACCAAAAAACCCAAAAACTGAAGTTCCTGTACGGCAAATACACACTTCTCCAGTTTGGCGTATAGTTTATTGTCTCGCAAGATCTGCAACACCTGTCTCACATGCTCCTGATGAGACACAAGATCTGGCGAGTAAATTAAAATGTCGTCCAAATATACAACCACAAACAGCCCCACAAGGTGACGAAAAATGTCATTAACAAAATGTTGGAATACTGCTGGTGCAGTAGTCAGACCAAAAGGCATGACTAGGTTCTCATAATGTCCCTCCGGCGTGTTAAACGCCGTTTTCCACTCATCCCCCTCTTTTATCCTAATCAGATTATACGCCCCCCTGAGATCCAATTTAGAAAACCATTTTGCGCCAACAATTTGATTGAAGAGATCAGGAATAAGAGGGAGTGGATACGGATCTCGAACAGTAATCCGATTAAGTTCGCGGAAATCCAAGCAAGGGCGTAGGCCTCCATCTTTCTTCTTCACAAAGAAGAACCCCGCGGCTACTGGGGAAGATGATGGTCTAATATGCCCTTTGGCCAGACTTTCAGAAATATAATCTTTCATAGCCTGCCTCTCAGGACCAGAAAGATTATACAACCTAGCTTTAGGCAACTTAGCATCAGGAAGGAGATTAATAGAGCAGTCATACACGCGATGAGGAGGCAACTCCTGACACCCCTCCTCAGAGAAAACATCCCCAAAATCCTCCAAAAAAGGAGGCAATGTACTAGGCACGACCGCACTGATGACTGTGTTCATGCAGTTGCTTTTGCAAAACTCACCCCATTGGCTTATTTCTATGGACTGCCAATTAATCACAGGGTTATGTTTAACCAACCAAGGAAGTCCCAACACAATGGGAGTAGGTAGACCCTCCAACACATAACAAGATAATTGTTCCCTATGTATTGCCCCTACCCGAAGGTCAATGTTATGAACCTCATGAACAAAGCTACCTTGGCCGAGAGGCCTGGCGTCAATGGAGAATATAGGGATCGGTTTGACCAATACACTCAGATGCATACTTTGAGCCTGAGCAAACTGAGCGTCAACCAGATTAGCCCCGGAACCACTATCAAGAAGAACAGACAATCTCTCCACTCTCGTACCAACTACCACCTCCACTGGTACAAGGAACTGAGAAGAACTGGCGGATGAAATACATACTCCCAGGTTGTCGTCCACCACACAACCTGGGATTAACAGTTTTTCCGGCGACTTTTGGCTCAACAAGGCACGGGATGGACATTCTCCAACAAAATGTCCCTCTTTCCCGCAGAAAAAACATCTTCTAGTCCTGCGGCGTACCGCCAATCCCCTCCTACGAAATGATGTCCCTCCCAACTGCATAGGCTCATCCGAACAGACAAGGGGAACCTCAACATAAGGGACTTTAGTGGTAGGTGGAGAAACAACAGGGAGTGGGGTTACCTCACCCCTCTCCCGAAGCCGTCTATCAGTACGGATAGCTAAGGCCATAGCAGCCTCCAGAGAAGGAGGAGACTCATACTGAGCCAAAACGTCTTTTAATTTATCAGAAAGCCCATGACAAAACTGGCTCCTAAGAGCTGGGTCATTCCACTGAGTATCTGTGGCCCATCTACGAAACTCAGAAGCAAATTCCTCTGCCGGACGATCTCCCTGCTGTATCTTACGTAATTTAGTCTCAGCAAGAGAGACCCGATCTGGGTCATCATATACCAATCCCAGGGCAGTAAAAAATTGATCTACAGACAGTAGAGCCGGGGATCCCAGAGGAAGGGAAAATGCCCAGGATTGAGGGTCCCCTTGCAGAAGTGAGATAACAAATTCCCACTCTCTGCTCCTCACTCCCTGATGATCGAGGCCGAAGCCGAAAATACAATTTACATGCCTCCCGGAAGGTGAAAAATTTGTCTCGCCCACCAGTGAACCTGTCCGGGAGAGCTACTTTAGGTTCAACTCTGGTTTGCTCCAGGGGAGACAAAACTTTGGACTTAATGTCCGTCAGCTCCATGGATAATCCCTGCAACTGCAGAGCCAGCTGGGCTACTGGATCCATGGTAACTGGAGATAATTTTTATGGCCAGTGAAAATGTCACGCTGTCTAGTGATATGTATACAATGTCAGTAAACTATTAATACAGGAACAACACTCTATACAACAACTAGTATAGCAACATCAGCATGTAAGTATAGAATAGATTTACCTGACACGATATCTGCTGAACTCAGGGTTAATCTTGAGGACTTGATGAGCTGAAACAGGAAAGAGGTGGACCGGGATCTAACCTGACCCTAAACTGGGGTCCTAACTAATCCCTCACCTTGGAGGTACTGATAATGGTTCAGAGGTCCAAGTCTCCAACCTAACCCTGTCTCCTATCAGACCCTGAACCCTGTAATCAGTCCTAAGAAGGATCCTGACTACCACCAAAGGGATATGGGCTGATCTCAGCTAAATACACAGATTAGACATATAAGACAGACAGGATAACACTCGCTTGCATACACACTCAAACACCAAAGGAACATAAATGGTCTGGGAAATAAACTCTAACCAAGTTGAGCTTAGAACAACTAAGGAGCTCACAACTAAAGTCTATACAGATTCATTCCTATCTGTGGTCTGCATGAAGGTTTCACTGGCAACTCCCCAAGCAGACAACCAGGAATTTAAAGGAAACCAATCAACAAATAATCAATTGCAGCCGGGAGAAACTGCACCCAGTCCCAGAACCGAGCACAGACAGAATTAACTCCCTAGCTGCCAAACACAAAGAAACAGCAGCTCAGCTGTGAGAAGTCAAAATGTGCAACCGCGACGATCTTCGTGGCAATGCACACATGACACCGATATGACGAAAATATCGGTACTCGGAATCGAAAGCCCGATACAGCTAATATCGGCCGATACCCGATATTTGAAGTATCGTATCGCTCAACACTAGTGGCGGCGTCTTTATACACCTCTGGGTTGCTAGGCGATCCTCGGGTGTTCTGACGCCGCCGCCATCTAGCGTCGCGGTCACTGTGGTTACGGATGCGTTACTTCCGGGTCGGCCGCTGTACTACTTCCGGTTTGACGGTTTTTAAACTCGTGTGCACTATGCTTCCACATGCCCCCGAAGAAGGATCGTGCATCCGAAACGCGCGTCGGGCCTCTCTCCTGACCCGCCTGTTGTCCCAGTTTATCTCCCTCCACCAGGTAATTATGCCGTTCTAGCGCTATTTTACTTTGCTCATGATGTGGCGATTTGCTATAATGCAATTATACCTTGCCACTTACATGTGCTAATGTCTATCCCAGGCAATTATGCCGTTCTAGCGATACTTTATTTTGCTCATGATGTGGCGATTTGCTATAATGCAATTATTTTCTGCCACTCACATGTGCTAATGTCTATATAAACCTACGGCCATTATTCTCGTTACCATATATACCTTTAGGGGACTATTATGTATAGGTGTATTTAGATCCACTATATTTGTTCCTGGTTGGTTACCTATTCCAAATATCTAGTGTAGGTTTATACCTTATATATTATGTAAGGTTGATTTTACTGGGTAATTTGCTGGTCAGCTGTTTTTTGACATTCTTCTGACGTGTTCTGGTTGCACTCCCGTGTTTCCCCTCCTTTTTCTGTTGCTTACTGTCCGTGATTTTTTATGCATTGATCTTATATTTGTGTAATAAAGTTTTGTAATTTTACATACTTGGGCTTTATAGTCGTTTTCTTGAGGTGACTCAATTGTTATCTCTGTTGATTGCACACAGTGGCTTGCAAAGTACTATATAAATTATACGTGTGTATATACTGTATATATATATCTATAATATAATGCTAGGAGCGTCACTCTGTCCGAAGCCTTTATAGACTGCGCAAGCGCGACACGCCTGCGCAGTCTGGCTCCAGACAGAAGACGGCATCCAGCGGTGAGGATTGTGTATGGCGCCGGAGATCGCGGTAAGCGTAGACACTGGATGCATACCGCGATCTCCGGCGCCATACTCACATACTTACCTGACCGGGGGAGCGTTGCCGCCGTGCTTCTCTTCTCGCCGGGGCAGGAGACCAGGAGTGCACGTCGGAATCGCGCATGCGCATAGAGCTATCCGGCGCCATTTTGCTGAAGACACATTGACAGTATGTCTTCAGCAATACTCCGGCGCCGCTCTCCTCCCCTGGCGTCCAGCAGAACGGGACAGCGCTGGAGCACAGGGAAGAAAGGGAGTATAAATATTTTTTTTTGGGGGGTATGTGTGCAGTTTAATAAGTGTAAGGGGGACCATACAAATCAGTATAGGGGGTGAGAGGACCATGCATTCCAGGATAGGGGGGTGAGGGGACCATGCACACCAAGATTGGGGGGTGAGGGGACCATGCACATCAGGATTGGGGGTGAGGGGACCATGCACATCAGGATTGGGGGGTGAGGGAACCATGCACACCAGGATTGGGGGGTGAGGGGACCATGCACATAAGGATTGGGGGTGAGGGGACCATGCACACTTGGATTGGGGGTGAGGGGACCATGCACATCAGGATAGGAGGGTGAGGGTACCATGCATACCAGGATTGGGGGGTGAGGGGACCATGCACATCGGGATTGGGGGTGAGGGGACCATGCACATCAGGATAGGAGGGTGAGGGGACCATGCACATCAGAATTGGAGGGTGAGGGGACCATGCACATCAGGATTGGGGAGTGAGAGGACCATGCACATCAGGATTGGGGGTGAGAGGACTATTCATATCAGGATTGGGGGTGAGGGGACCATGCATATCAGGATTGGGGGTGAGGGGACCATGCATTCCAAGATTGGGGGGTGAGGGGACCATGCATACCAGGATTGGGGGGGTGGAGGGGACCATGCATACCCGGATTGGGGGGTGATAGGGGATCATGCATACCAGGATCGGGGGTGATGGGACCATGCATACCAGATTGGGGGGTGAGAGGACCATGCATATCATGATTGGGGGCTGAGGCGACCATGCATATCAGGATTGGGGGGTGAGGGACCATGCATATCAGGATTGGGGGTGAGGGGACCATGCATACCAGGATTGGGGGGTGAGGGGACCATGCATTCCAAGATTGGGGGTGAGGGGACCATGCATACCAGGATTGGGGGGTGAGGGGACCATGCATACCCGGATTGGGGGGTGAGAGGACCATGCATATCAGGATTGGGGGTGAGGGGACCATGCATACCAGGATTGGGGGTGAGGGGACCATGCATATCAGGATTGGGGGCTGATGGGACCTTGCATATCAGGATTGGGGGGTGAGGGGACCATGCATATCAGGATTGGGGGTGAGGGACCATGCATACCAGGATTGGGGGTGAGGGGACCATGCATATCAGGATAGGGGGGTGAGAGGACCATGCATATCAGGATTGGGGGGTGAGGGAACCATGCATATCAGGATTCGGGGTGAGGGGACCATGCATATCAGGATTGGGGGATGAGGGGACCATGCATACCAGGATTGGGGGGTGAGGGGACCATGCATATCAGGATTGGGGGGTGAGGGGACCATGTATATCAGGATTGGGGTGAGGGGACCATGCATACCAGGATTGGGGTGAGGGGACCATGCATATCAGGATAGGGGGTGAGAGGACCATGCATATCAGGATTGGGGGTGAGGGAACCATGCATATCAGGATTCGGGGGTGAGGGGACCATGCATATCAGGATTGGGGGATGAGGGGACCATGCATACCAGAATTAGGAGGTAAGGGGTGCCAGGTATACCAGGATTGGGGATGAGGGGACCATGCATACCCGGATTGGGGGGTGAGCGGACCATGCTTATCATGATTGGGGCTGAGGGGACCATGCATATCAGGATTGGGGGGGTGAGGGGACCATGCATATCAGGATTGGGGGTGAGGGGACCATGCATACCAGGATTGGGGGGTGAGGGGACCATGCATTCCAAGATTGGGGGGTGAGGGGACCATGCATACCAGGATTGGGGGTGAGGGGACCATGCATACCCGGATTGGGGGGTGAGGGGACCATGCATATCAGGATTGGGGGCTGATGGGACCTTGCATATCAGGATTGGGGGGTGAGGGGACCATGCATATCAGGATTGGGGGATGAGGGGACCATGCATACCAGGATTGGGGGGTGAGGGGACCATGCATATCAGGATAGGGGGTGAGAGGACCATGCATATCAGGATTGGGGGGTGAGGGAACCATGCATATCAGGATTCGGGGTGAGGGGACCATGCATATCAGGATTGGGGGATGAGGGGACCATGCATACCAGAATTAGGAGGTAAGGGGTGCCAGGTATACCAGAATTGGGGATGAGGGGACCATGCATACCAGGATTGGGGGGTGAAGGAACCATGCATACCAGGTTTGGGGGTGAGGGTACCATGTATACCAGAATTGGGGGATGAGGGGTACCATGCATACCAGGATAGGGGATGAGGGGACCATGCATACCAGAATTGGGAGGTAAGGGGTGCCATGTATACCAGGATTGTGGATAAGGGGACCATGCATACCAGGATTGGGGGGTGAGGGGTACCATACATCCTATGATAGGGATGAGGGGACCATGCATACCAGGATTGGGGCTGAGGGGACCATGAATGCCAGGATTGGGGGGTGACTGACCATGCATTCCAGGATTGGGGAGTGAGGGGACCATGCATACTAGGATTGCGGTGGTGAGGGAACCATGCATTCCAAGATTGGGGGTGAAGGGACCATGCATACCAGGATAGGGGGGTGAGAGAACCATGCATACCAGGATAGGGGGGAGAGGGGACCATGCATACCAGATAGGGGGTGAGGGACCTTGCATATCAGGATTGGGAGTGAGGGGACCATGCATACCAGGATTGGGGGGTGACTGAACATGCATTCCAGGATTGGGGGGTGAGGGGACCATGCATACTAGGATTGGGGTGGTGAGGGGACCATGCATTCCAAGATTGGGGTGTGAGGGGACCATGCATACCAGGATAGGGGGGTGAGAGAACCATGCATACCAGGATAGGAGGAGAGGGGACCATGCATACCAGATAGGGGGGTGAGGGGACAATGTATATCAGGATTGGGAGTGAGGGGACCATGCATATCAGGATTGGGGGTGAGGGGACCATGCATACCAGGAATGAAGGGTGAGGGGGTACCATACATCCTATGATATGGATGAGGGGGGACCATGCATACCAGCATTGGGGGTGAGGGGACCATGCATACCAGGATTGGGGGTGAGGGACCATTTATTCCAGGATTGGGGGGTAGGGGACCATGCATTCCAAGATTGGGGGTGAGGGGGCATGCATACCAGGATAGGGGATGAGAGAACCATGCTTACCAGGATAGAAGGGTGAGGGGACCATGCATACCAGGATGGGGGTGAGAGGACCATGCATACCGGTATTGGGGGGTGAGGAGCCATACATACCAGGAATGGGGGATGAAGGTAACATGCATACCAGGATAGGTGGGTGAGGGTACCATGCATACCAGGATTGGGGGTGAGGGGACCATGCATACCAGGAATGAAGGGTGAGGGGGTGCCGGGGTCGTAACGACAAACCACTCATCCTCCAGTCACTCCAAATTAGACTAAGAGCACGGGTCGACCGAGAATGAATCAGGCAATACGCTGGTTCAGACTTCAGAACGTGCCCTAAAGAAAATGGTGCTATTAGGCGGCCATCTCCAGTAAGCACTGAACTTTTTATTCACGTACATAAGATTACATACACAGAATATTGGGGTGGAGTAAAGGCGGGATTGAGGAGAAAGAGATATGCTGAATGATGTCCATATATGTATATATTCAGCATCTGGTCATCCTAATTGGTCCTTAGATCTTCTTCTAAGTCCTCCTTGATCGTGTTGTCATCCTCAGTTTCGTTTCTTGAAGAAAGATTCTATTGTTCTCGTGTATCATGTGTTTCCTCCATTCTCCAAAGGTGGGGGTCATTTCAGTGGATCCAGTTCAAGTTATTAGATAGTTAGTGTAATACAGTGATAGGACACAAGGTGGAGACAGACACCAGCAGATACTAACATTGTCCTAAAATAAGTTTCAATCTGAATAATATCATTTAAGGGAAACTTCGTGTTTACAAAATACATATACACACTATAAATATAAAAGTATAGTAGAAAATTATATTTTACCTTGACAATCCCCCCTAAACACTAAGTTTTTTCCCTTAATTTATGCGGCCTTCGAGACTGTCCATGTGTGGGGACAGGGGTAATGGATTTCTTCGCTTGGTCATTTTAGAAACTGGCCCCTTATGGACCGCCCCCAAACAACCAAGTCCCTACCAAACATGCACATGGAGTTCTCCCACTATCCCTAAACTAAATCTCTTATTTCCATTTGTATTTTGTTATAGGGGGTTTTATCAGGTTTATCCTGCGGAGTATATTTCTCCATATCACCCTTATCAGTGTCTTCATATAGTAGCGACACAACTTCCTGATGAAGGAAAGTACCTGAGGAGGCGGCTGCATTGGTCACAGCTTTCCTATACATAGATATCACACAACATAGAATTATCAATCCTAGCACCAAAAGCCCTGTTACCACTAAGCAGGCTTGTTGGAGAAATTCTTTAAGTCCTCCAAGCCATCTTAAGAAGAAAGAGGTATCTACTTCTGCATTGGCTTTTATTTCCTGAGCCAGATTTTTAATCTCTGTAAGGGCCACTATAGTTTTACCATTGACTCCAGAATTCTGAGGAATATAAGTACAAAATTCTTCCCCTATCATCCCACAGACTTCATCTTTTTCAGCTAGAATCATGCCAACGGCCAGTCTATTTTGAAGAGTCAGTCTTTTGTTTTGGGCCCAGTTTCTCAACTATATCCTGGAAAGCATCTTGACTAAAATTGATATTGATAAATCTTTGCTCAGTGTAGTATATATATTTTATCCAATCTACATTGTAATTGATCTGCACAGTTGGGATGAAAGAACGGAAACCCGCCAGGATCTGATTCTGAGCTTTGTATTCGTCTGGGACCCCCCTAGGAACACCTATGGAATCCATATAAACTTTGGGATCCTCAGCATAACCGGTGTGCAACTGACCCAGACTCCTTCTTTTTCTGGATATCAGTGGAGCTAGATTCTCGGATCCAGACTCTTTCTCACGTGTCTTTTAATGACTACCCAGTCTCCAGACTGCAGACTGCAGACTCCCAGGATCCTGGTTCGGATCTGGAAGAGAACTGAAAACATTATCATTTACTTTCTTGAGTCTTTTATACAAATCCCTTACATATGAGCTTAATACATGGTTACTTATTTCCAATGCTTGGGAAAAGAAACATCCTAAACTAGGCACTTTGCCAAATAGTACTTTATACGGAGAAAGTCCAGTTTTTCTACTTGGAGTGTACCTTACTGAGTATAGGGCTAATGGTAAACATTCAGGCCAAGATTTCCCTGTTTCAGCCATGGCCTTTTAGATTTTTAACTTCAATATCCTATTTAGTCCTTTTACTTTTACACCGCTTTGTGGTAATATGGGGTGTGGAAAACTTGTTGAATTCCCAGAGCTGTCAAGACTTCATTCATTATTCACCTGTGAAATGTGTACCTCTGTCACTTTCGATCACCTCTGGTACTCCATACCTGCACACCACCTCCACAAGCTGCTTCTTTGCGGTTGCCGCAGCCGTAGCCTTGGCAATCGGGAAAGCCTCCGGCCAACCTGAGAATAAATCAAAAACACACCAACACGTACTCCCATGAACCTGATTTTGGCAGCTGAATATAATCAATCTGCAGTCTCTGGAAAGGATAGAGGGGCCGAGGGGCGTGTTTGGGTGGTGTCTTGACTACCCTTCCCTGATTATGTGTAGCACATACCATGCATCCCTGGATCAAACCTTCTATACAGGTGGAAAAGCCTGGTGCCTCCCAATGCTTCTGCATCACACTCATCACAGCAGTTTTGGACTGGTGGGTTGGCCCATGTAACATCTGGGCGACCGCAGGGTACAACGCTCTTGGAAGGCATCGGCGCATCCCTCTTCCCCATACCCCAGTTGCTGCATTCAGACATGCACCTTCTTTTTCCCACTTTTCTACTTCCTCCTGGCGCACCTGAGCCTGCATCTGGGCTAAGGCATCCTCCGACACAAAGGGATTTTTGGGAGCGCTTACCTGGTGCATCGTTACCCCTTGGAGTGGTCTACTGGCTGCTGTTTTTGCTGCTGCATCGGCCATTTTGTTTCCTTTACTCACCTGATCAGTGCATCTGGTATGTGCTTTAACTTTTATGACAGCTACTTCTTTTGGTAATTGTAATGTATCAATTAACTGCTGGACTGCGTCAGCATTTTTAATGGGATGTCCTGCTGCCATCAGGAATCCTCTAGACTTCCAAATTGGACCCAAATCATGAGCTATACCGAATGCGTATCTAGAATCTGTGTAGATGTTAACAATTCTACCTTCAGCTATCTTACAGGCCTCGGTCAGAGCCTTAAATTCAGCCTCCTGGGCCGACTGATATGGGAGTATTGGTTCTGCTTTGATTACTGCATTCAGGGAGACAATGGCATACCTGGTGTGGAAGGTACCTGAGTCATCTTGGTAGCGAGTTCTACAAAAGATTTAAAGTCAACATTACATCTTTCAGTTTCAAACACTGTGGGTAGGCCTGCTGTTTCCTGTGCCATAAGCTGAACATAATCATAAGGAATCTCCTCTCTTGGATCTTCTTTGTACAATACCGTACAATACCTGACCTCCCCCCTAGATCCGAGAGAGGTAACAATGTGACAGGATTAAGTGTGGTACATCTCTGCAAAGAAACATTTGGAGGCATTAAAAGTGCACATTGCAATCGAAGATGACGTGCAGCTGAAAGATGTGCCGACTGCACCTGGTTCAGTATGATGTATACATCATGAGGTGTAAGTGCTGTCAGTGGATAATCAAGAACGATATCTGATGATTTGTGGAGCAATAGTCCTACAGCATGTACTGCCCGTACACAGGACGGGGCACCTCTAGCCACTGCATCTAGTCTTCCACTGAAACAGGCCACTGGCCTTTGATTGTCACCATGTAACTGAGTCAATACCCCTGCCGCGTGTCCCTGCTGTTCATGGAGATACAGGGTGAATAGTAGTTCATAGTTGGGGATTCCTAGCGCTGGAGCTG
Source organism: Oophaga sylvatica (assembly GCA_033576555.1). Lineage (NCBI taxonomy): Eukaryota > Metazoa > Chordata > Amphibia > Anura > Dendrobatidae > Oophaga > Oophaga sylvatica. The sequence continues at coordinate 20,027 of JARQOD010000492.1, forward strand.
CCACAATCCTGTTTTTGAGAGAAAAATAAAAACCGTCTATACCTTCAGGAGTTAGTTTAAAAAGCACAATGGTGATACAGTCATAGAGAGGCTGCATGAGGATTGATACAGCATGAATCCACTGCCTGCAGTAGAAAATCAGTCTAAGAAATATCCTAAGAGCGGCAACATTAACAGGAATAGGAAAATTCTGTACAGCTTCTTTGCGAGCGCTGGTCCGATGTCGTTTCCCCTGGTATAATGCAATGTCCCAAAAAGATAACTGAAGATTTACAAAATTGCAGTTTATCCTTCAACGCTTTACAACCTGCTTGATACAGAAACAACATAAGTAATATTGTTGCAATACGACACTGTTTCCTGGAAGAACACAAATCAGTAAATCATCAACATATTATAAAAATAACATTGGCAAAATCAATAACTGTAAACTAAGCAGCATCCTGAGATATCTGGAACAAAAGTGTATATATATATATTAGACACCACTGGAGTTTCCAGATCAGTAGCTGCATTAACTGCCCATAATTTTTGTACCAACCCGTACACAGGGTTAAGTTGAAGGGGGGCTGGAGTTTGCTATGTGGGCACTGATAAGAACTGTCCTTCGACCTGCAGCTGCCTGCTTGCAAAATGTGGGCTAGAACTACTCCTGGCTGGTTTTTTTTTCTGATACAGAACAAGCTGAATTCTTCTAACTTTTTTTTTTTTTTAATACATTGTTCGGAGTGGACAGGGAAAACATACAGGATTACATTCTGGACAGCTTCAGTAAGTAATTGTTGGGACCTAGGCATATTAGTAGAAGTATATCGTGATTTCATTGCATATATTGCATATTGACACGGCAACTGTCCTGCTCTGGTTGCTGGGACCTGTCCTATTTCTACCTGACCACACGTTTGTATATACGAATTAGATTCGTCCTGTATCATGGGTCCGCCTTTCTGTGAAATTGTTGCGGCCAGTCCTCCAGCATAGTGGAGTTGATTATTTGCAGCATTTACTATGACCCCAACATGTTGTTTCGTAAAATCCCCTGTCCTTATCCTAAAGAGTACATCATGACGGTGGGGTCCAGGAATAACATTGGAATATATTTCCTGAAAATCTTCTCTTTCCTCTGTGTACTAGCAACGTCTAGCGACACGACTCCACAAAGAGTGCCCCCGCCCCAGTCCCGGTGCCACAGTGACAGTCCCAACCGGACAACACTCAATACGCGCCCGCAACCGTAACAACACACCACATCCCAAAAGACCACATTGACCCCGCGGTGACACCACCAACTGTGTGTGCACAGCGGTTCCCCGAATCTGCAGGGGAATCTTTTTAGTGACGGGGAGCTGGAGAGTTGTCTGTAATTACTGAATTTTCTGCCCCCGTGTCCACCTGGAATTCAACCTCATGTCCCCCTAGTAGGTTCACCTGTACTGTGCAATTAGGAATGGGGGGTAAGGAGACAAGGGGGCTCATGCACAAGCTACCTCTTTTTGCCTGCACTAAATCATGTTGTGCCCCCTGTGCTATTCTGGCTAGATCCTCTGCTTTAACTGATCTCTAATCCGGTCTACTTACTTTCAGTTTTTCCTTGTCATTTCTTTTTTTTTTTTTATGCCATTCATATAAAACTTGCTAGAACTTTCTCACTAGTCTTGTTTTCTTTGACAAAACCCATTTCCACCCAAGTTTTTCTTAGAGTCCAGAAATAATCTTTTGGCTCTTTCCTGAACTCTGTCCTCTAGTGTAACTTCCTTTCTCTGCCTGTCTATTTGCTTCTCACATACTCTGACCTTCGATTCTTACGTACTGTGTCTATTCCAAAAACATAAAACTGTTGCATTCTTTCCTGTGCATCCTCACGAATACCCGACGGGAGGGGTCAAACCACTGCGTAGTTTGTGTGTCCTCTCTCCCTCAGCCTGCAGGTTGCTTATCTGTAGAATGACCTTGGTGTACAGCAAAATACCATCTCGCTGCTGCCAGCACTTATCTCTGCTTGCTGTCACTGACTTCTGCATTCTTAGATCAGTTCCTACAAATATAACACTTGTATATCTCATTTATCAATCTATTGTATCTAGCTTCATCTGCCAATTTTCCCTTTTTCTGTTTTCTATCCCACATCTAACCAATCATAACAGTTTTCATTCCCTGGGCGGGTGACATAGAGATAAAATATCCCTTTTCCCCTAAGTTTAATATATTAATCCCTTGAAATCATTCCTATCACAGTTGAATATTTGATAGAAATCGAACTTAAAGATAACCACAGGGGTTGTAGTATTAACCCAGAAGGTGGGCATAGTGGCACTACTGGAGATCAGGATATAGCTCAAAAGGATATGTATATCAGAAACTTCATGACTGCTGATTAATCTTGTCCTTCTTGCAATGGGAGGCGTGAATCCAGGTGCTCTTGCCCTCGAGCTTCGGGCAGTAGGGGTGGTCAGGACCACAGAGTAGGGACCCTCAAATCTGGGCTGGAGACAGTCTCTTCCCATAAATTTTTATATATATAAGGTCATCAGGCGAGAAATCATGCACCGTGTCACCTGTAAATTCTGGGAGAGAAGCAGACACTATAGAGTGGGTGTTAGTTAACTCTTTAGACAAAGCAATCACAAATTTACTACTTTATCATTGGTTTCAAATAATTCCTGGTGCCTAATGTCTTCTGTTTTTAACATACCAGCATGATGGAGTATTGAATGTATGGTGGCCCGAAGGGTGGCCCGTGACTCATTTGAATTTAGAGGATCATGGACTGGACCTGCTGCATGGATGATGATATCAGCGGAAGGTCCCCTGCATGGGTTGTCAGAGCCTGTCCAGGTGGCAAAGGGTCATGAGTGTATATATGAGCCATGCATTCTGCAGTGACGATGGGACCACCTGCTTGGGCTATTAATAGAGCCAGACCCCCTTTCTTGGAGCAGTTGGAGTTGGCAGGACTAACTATAGCACCAACCCGATGTGTCAGGATATCACCGTACCCTATGGACAATGTCACTGGATTTCCGTTGCGGTCTGTGTAATGCTGTGAATGGCAGGGATACCAGTTTTCAAGTACACCGGGAGCTGGGGGCCTGACCGGGTTTCCGTGAATCTTACAGAACGACTGTCCTCTCTGAGGATTTGTGAAGGAGAGGAAGGTGCCCCATCTCTGGAGTAGGGGTGGAATAGGCCCTAGGACCAGGGGTTAACAATGATGGTGGGGGAATGGAGGAGGGAAGAAAAGATACTGGTGCTGCTGGGGATAGTGGTGGCTGTTGAGGGGCCCACCCCTCTTCTATCTCCTGATCCTCCTCCCCTTCATTAGATCCCATAATATCATGGCGGCGGCTTCTGATCATTGTTTGAAAAACTGAAGATTCATGCATTGCAGCAATGGCCGGGTTGGGGTGTGTGAAAGGGAACAATGGTGTTGCATCTGGTGCCATATTGGGAGCTGTGGCCTGCACAGGTGCGGGCGGGGCTGGTAGTAGGCCCTGGTTGGTATCAGCAAGGGATATAGGCCTGACTGGGTGTGCTTGGGTGTCCCAAGATGGCCGCCGGAGGAGATGGGGTGTTGGCCATTTCCGGGTGTATTAAGATGGCCACTGGGTTTACCAAAATGGCCGCTGGGTGTGGGAGGGGCGATGGACTGGGCATTACACCAGGAGCGACCCGCCCCACAAACACGGCAGGTCTCCGCCCAGGGCGGATTCTGTTCACCCACACATGACAGGTCCAACCTCCCTTTGTTCTAAGATCGGCACCATTATAGGGCGGTGGCCGAGGGCTTGGAGCGGCCATTTTAGTTACATCAACAAGATCATATGCAGAGCATTTTACATATCCGAACAAAGGCTCAGCACTTTCCGAACCTCCTTATTCCATCTACCTCTTTCCAACCCTCAACTTTCAAATCATTTACTACTCTCAAATGTGCTCGGGCTTGATACAAGAGCCCCTGATCTCTCAACTTTCCCTCATTCTGTGCGACAAAGTCTTTCCACACTGAAGGCTGAAGCCTGCCTGTACTCGGCAAGCTCATTATCTTAACAGCCTTCTTGCCTCCACGTGATTTCATCAATTCAACCACTCCCAAAGCACCACCCTCTAACTTGTGGGTTTTGTTTGATTTAAACATGCGCATCATAATTTAACAGAGTGAAATGATCTGTCGCGACTCAGACCACCGGCGTCACTCGCAAGTCACCACCCGTCACTGCAGAGTCCCCCTCAATACTGTGACAAGACAAAGAGTCCCCCTCTATTCTGTCTTTTCCCTAACTGTGGATGGTGACGTTACAGCGCAGTACACCGTGACACTCTACACAGCACAGAGTCCCCCTCCATATGCTGACACCTGGGCTTCTCCTAATGAGACTTCCCGGGTTAGACAAAGAGTACCCCCTCCATTTGTCACTTTCTCAGACGAAGAGCCCTCCTCTATTCGTCTCCTAAGGAAATTTGGTTATGCGCACCCCTACCACAATTCTCTACAAGATGCTAGAAATTTAGACACTACCAAATAATCACGGGAGGCAACTATCTGCATAAAAGTACAGTGACTGGAGGAGGAGGAACGTGGTAATTTTCACGAGAACGTGCAGGAATGCAACATCACTCGGTCAGACTTGCTGGTTCGTGGTGTGGGATTGCCCTTGGTCTCACCACTCAACCGGTCACCCCTCCAGACCCAAATGGACAATACGACAGGACCAAACAGTGACTGACACACAGGCAAGTGGGACGCATATAAAGTATATGATCCCAACTTACCGTGTTCAACGGAGGCTGCAGTCCTCGCACTCAGTCACCGCGGGCACCACCGCAAAGTCCTCAAGACGGGTCCGGACGGGCGGCAATCCATGGCCCCACGTGTTAGGCGCCAATTGCCGGGGTCGTAACGACAAACCACTCATCCTCCAGTCACTCCAAATTAGACTAAGAGCACGGGTCGAACCAAGAATGAATCAGGCAATACGCTGGTTCAGACTTCAGAACGTGCCCTAAAGAAAATGGTGCTATTAGGCGGCCATCTCCAGTAAGCACTGAACTTTTTATTCACGTACATAAGATTACATACACAGAATATTGGGGTGGAGTAAAGGCGGGATTGAGGAGAAAGAGATATGCTGAATGATGTCCATATATGTATATATTCAGCATCTGGTCATCCTAATTGGTCCTTAGATCTTCTTCTAAGTCCTCCTTGATCGTGTTGTCATCCTCAGTTTCGTTTCTTGAAGAAAGATTCTATTGTTCTCGTGTATCATGTGTTTCCTCCATTCTCCAAAGGTGGGGGTCATTTCAGTGGATCCAGTTCAAGTTATTAGATAGTTAGTGTAATACAGTGATAGGACACAAGGTGGAGACAGACACCAGCAGATACTAACATTGTCCTAAAATAAGTTTCAATCTGAATAATATCATTTAAGGGAAACTTCGTGTTTACAAAATACATATACACACTATAAATATAAAAGTATAGTAGAAAATTATATTTTACCTTGACAGGGGTACCATACATCCTATGATATGGATGAGGGGGGACCATGCATACCAGCATTGGGGGTGAGGGGACCATGCATACCAGGATTGGGGGTGAGGGGACCATTTATTCCAGGATTGGGGGGTAGGGGACCATGCATTCCAAGATTGGGGGTGAGGGGGCCATGCATACCAGGATAGGGGGATGAGAGAACCATGCATACCAGGATAGGGGGGTAAGGGGACCATGCATATCAGGATTGGGGTTGAGGGGACCATGCATATCAGGATTGGGGCGTGGGGACCATGCATACCAGAATGAGGGGTGAGAGGACCATGCATATCAGGATTGGGGGTGAGGGGACCATGCATATCAGGATTGGGGGTGAGGGGACCATGCATACCAGGATGGGGGGTGAGGGGACCATGCATATCAGGATTTGGGGTGAGGAGACCATGCATTCCAGGATGGGGGGTGAGAGGACCATGCATACCAGATTGGGGGTGAGGGGGCCATGCATACCAGGATTGGGGGATGAGGGGTAACATGCATACCAGGATAGAGGGGTACCATGCATACCAGGATTGGGGGGTGAGAGGACCATGCATACCAGAATTGGGAGGTAAGGGGTGCCATGTATACCAGGATTGGGGATGATGGGACCATGCATACCAGGATTGGGGGTACCATACATCCTATGATAGGGATGAGGAGGGACCATGCATACCAGAATTGGGGGTGAGTCGACCATTCATACCAGAATTGGGGGTGAGTGGACCATGCATTCCAGGATTGGGCGGGAGGGAACCATGCATACCAGGATTGGGTGGTGAGGGGACCATGCATACCAGGATTTGGGGGTGAGGGGACCATGCATACCAGGATTGGGGGGTGAGGGGACCATGAATACCAGGATATGGATGAGCAGGTACCATGCATACCAGGATAGGGATGAGGGGGTACCATGCATACCAGGATTGGGGGTGAGGGGACCATGCCAGGATGGGAGACCATATAACTATAAAAATGCTTGCTACCCGGGCGTAGAACGGGTTCATAGCTAGTATATATATATATATATATATATATATATATATATATACAGTACAGACCAAAAGTTTGGACACACCTTCTCATTTAAAGATTTTTCTTTATTTTCATGATTATGAAAATTGTACATTCACACTGAAGGCATCAAAACTATGAATTAACACATGTGGAATTATATACTTAACAGAAAAGTGTGAAACAACTGAAAATATGTCTTATATTCTAGGTTCTTCAAAGTACCCACCTTTTGCTTTGATGACTGCTTTGCATACTCTTGGCATTCTCTTGATGAGCTTCAAGAGGTAGTCACCGGAAATGCTCTTCCAACAATCTTGAAGGAGTTCCCAGAGATGCTTAGCACTTGTTGGCCCTTTTGCCTTCACTCTGCGGTCCAGCTCACTCCAAACCATCTCGATTGGGTTCAGGTCTGGTGACTGTGGAGGCCAGGTCATCTGGCGTAGCACCCCATCACTCTCCTTCTTGGTCAAATAGCCCTTACACAGCCTGGAGGTGTGTTTGGGGTTATTGTTCTGTTGAAAAATAAATGATGGTCCAACTAAACGCAAACCAGATGGAATAGCATGCCGCTGCAAGATGCTGTGGTAGCCATGCTGGTTCCGTATGCCTTCAATTTTGAATAAATCCCCAACAGTGCCACCAGCAAAGCACCCCACACCATCACACCTCCTCCTCCATGCTTCACGGTGGGAACCAAACATGTAGAGTCCATCCGTTCACCTTTTCTGCGTCGCACAAAGACATGGTGGTTGGAACCAATGATCTCAAATTTGGACTCATCAGACCAAAGCACAGATTTCCACTGGTTTAATGTCCATTCCTTGTGTTCTTTAGCCCAAACAAGTCTCTTCTGCTTGTTGCCTGTCCTTAGCAGTGGTTTCCTAGCAGCTATTTTACCATGAAGGCCTGTTGCACAAAGTCTCCTCTTAAGGCCGGGGTCACACACACCGTTTAAAAAACTGACAGTTTTAGTCGGTCGATTATTGCAGCAAAATGTCATAAACACTCATCCGTTTGGCATCCGATTTTCCGGGAAAGATGCGATTTAGTCGCATGTGGCCGTACTTGTAACTTTCGATTTACATCCGACGACCGTTTTTTTGTTGCAGCTTACCAAAATGGACCAATAACGGTTTTAAGCCTGATAGTAATTTAAATCATCAGCCAGAGCCATATTTAAGGGCTCTGCAACAGGTGGGACCCTCCCACCTTTGCACTGGTGTCATTTGGTTACTTGTGCTTAGTGCTTTCTTGCAGCTTTATCAGAAACATGAGCGACAGACTGATATTTAGTACCACTGATGTGCTGTTCAATTGGGTTATATCCTGACATTTTGGGGAGCCATATCCTGTGATTGCAGATCCCAGAAGGCGCAGAAGAATGTGGGTCCATCCACTTTTGACGCGAAGGCTAAGTAAAGGCCATTTCCACCATCTCTATTTGTCGCTGAGTTGCCATGCCGATAAGTTTTTTCAATATTGTCGCATGAGCATTGCTACCTTTGATAAGTTGCTGGAGATTGTGCGCCCTGGGATCACATTTCAGCACACCAGGATGCGAAAAGCTATTTCTGCAGAGGAACGCCTTCTCCTAACATTAAGGTATGTGTGTCACCGATATGTTGATGATGTTTGCCTCTACATAGCTACTTTGCAAGTGTTGTAACACACTTATTGTACTCTTTTATTGTCAGTAATGTCTTTCTCAAGCTTACCCATCGAAATTCTTTGCTTGTGCCTAACCCACAGAAGGCATGGCTTGTAATAGCATTTAGTGAATGCATGCTTTCACAAACACTGCAAGTGTTGTGAATGGTGTTGTTCTTGTTTTGGTGCTAATGTCTACATGTTTTATCTTCTTTGTGTGTTGCAGATTCCTTTCCACTGGCCTGTCATATGCTGCTCTGCACTTAGAGTTCTTAATTGGGAAATCCACAATTTCAGGCATTGTGCGCTCTACTTGTGATGAAATTTGGACCAGACTACATCAAGAGGTCATGCCTGAGCCAAAAATGTGCAACTGGTTGCGGATTGCACAGGGATTTGAAGAAACGTGCCAGTTTCCACACTGTATAGGAGCACTGGACGGGAAGCACATACGTGTTCGTAAGCCGCCCAACTCAGGCACCCAATTCTTCAGTTATAAACAATTTTTTTCAGTAGTGTTGTTGGCCTTGGTCGACACAAACTACAGGTTTATAATTGTAGACATTGGGGCCTATGGAAGGACTGGAGACTCCAGAGTCTTCAATACTTCCATAATGGGTCGGCGGGTACGCAATAACCAATTGGACCTACCACCAGCAACTCATCTTACAGACTCTAATCTAGAACCTGTGCCTTATGTTATTGTAGCGGATGAGACGTTTCAATTGACACGTAATGTTATGAGGCCTTATCCCCGTCGCAATCTTAACCATCACCAGAGAATCTTTAATTTTCGCCTGTCACGTGCACGACGCCTGGTTGAGTGCACATTAGGAATTCTTTGTGCTAAATGGCGGGTACTACAATAAGCCATTCAAATGAGTGAACCGAATGTCAATGTGGTAGTAAAAGCATGTGCGGTCCTACATAATTTCTGTAGACTGCATGAATGCTCCTCACCTGATGTGGCTGACATAGGGTCTGGTAATGTGTCTATGCCTATGTGACCACTCATCCATCCCCGTCGTCCACCTTCAGGCATAAAAGTACGTGATGTTCTGACTCATTATTTTGTGTCCCTGAGGGTGCAACTCCCTGGCAAGAGGAGGCATTATATATGTAGTGTGTTTATTTTTTTCTGCCATAAACAAATTTAGCTTCACCTCATTGTTTATGTAGTGCTGTTTGGACTCTCATGTTGTTTAGAAGTTACGCAGCCCATCAGGTATAATAATAATGACATACAATCAATGCGACTTCCAACGTTTTATATAGTTGCTAGATTTTTGTCGCAATGACAAAACCCAAATGGACGAATCTGTCCAAAGGGCAAAAGAAAATGTTGACAGCAAAATTGCCAGCAGTAACAAATTTAAACAAGTTGACAACATAACAACAAATTATTACATACATCACACCTATAAGTTATGGTAGGTGTGGGGTGGTGAAGGTGGAGGGCCAGCTTGTGGGGGTTGGCTAGACTGCTCTACAGCCACTGTGTCACCGTGAGTGGTGGCTGAATGGCCAGTTTGCTGGATGCTTCTGGCTGGATCATGATGGGGGTTTGGGTAGGGGAACATTGGAAACTGTTGTGGGTAGTCATAAGTATATGACTGCCCACTTTGAGTATACCCCCCAATATGCCCATGTCGACCATACCCATGTTGTGGCCAGCCAACAACATTGGGTATGTTCGAGTGGGCATATTGGGAATGGCCACTCTGTCCCATCTGTTGTACCTGGTGAGGTACAGGTTGGTAGGAAGGAGCTTGTGGAGGAGGAGGAGTTGGTATCTGTGGTACACAAGGAGGAAGTGGAGGAGGAGCTTGATGATGATGATGATGAGGAGGATCAGAGGCAGAAGCAGACTCCCCCGCTGGCTTCCCAACAACCGTAGTAGATTTTCTATTGAAAGTTGCCACCTTTTCAGAAAACCTAATACGGTGTTGGGATCATTTGGTGGGGTTCCTGCATTAAGAACTATTTGTAGTCCACCTCTGATCTGCAGTCTGTGCTCACGGGGAATACCCCTGTGGTACCGAGCAAGACTGCGTCCAAATGCCTCCTCCCCATCATCATGGGCAGCATGGGACAAATAGTCCAGAACTCCTCTGTCCACCTGCCTCCTTGTGCCAGAACCAACTCCTTCTCTCTGCGACTGGCTCGCCTTGGAACTATGGCAGGAGGCGAAGACACATCCTGCGGCCTACTAGGGCTGCTGCTCAGAGGATTGTCTTGTGCCTCTTGAGGCAACCTTTCAGACTCCTCTGCTGGTGGTGGTGGTGGTGCTGCTACTGCTGCTGCTGAGCTGGCTGACGTAGCTGCTGAGGAAGGTCCAGCCTCCTCAACAACATCCCCCACGGGGTCAATTACTGCCTCCGAGTCCGAAGCAGTCTCTCTCTCTATAAGGTTTAACTCGGTGCTATAGAGGAAAAAAAAAACAGTATTAATATTTTATATCCAAACCACTAATAGGCTTTCTACAGACATGCACTTACGGTCGCAGATCCATAACTGGGGCTATCAAATTCAGTCTATCGAAGTAGACATACTTCCTTTTGCTGGTTGCTGCTGCCCCACTGCGCCCCCTCAGCTACCTCTCTCTGCGGTAGCAGTCTCGACAGCTGCGCCACCGCCTTGTGACATCTGTCACTGAAAAATTAACCACAAAAAAAATACATAACTTATATGCCCTTCTAATATATTTGAACCATCAGTACCTATCAGCATCAACATTCTATATGTTGGGCCTGTTATGTGTACACAACACCCATAAAGTTGTATGTTGGCTAAGTAACAAGATCATAGTAGAAGGTACATGCATAGAAACAAAGCTGTATGAGGTATGTGTAACAATAATGACCATTACTTTGGGACAGAGCTATGGCCTTAACAAAAGGGACACACATTAAGTACATGACCTACACATTTCTTGTGTGATAAAGGTGTGTACAAACATTTTACAGCCTAAGTGGTCGACCATTACTGATGGATGTCAATATTGTTATGTTGATTCTGTAGTCACATAACACTGTGTGTTTAAAATTTGTAAAGTGTTGTATAGCAATTCAGCTTTGGGACAATATAAGGGTAGAGGGACATTATATGACATTGGTGTTGGTACATACAGAGTAGGAAGAACATTTTGTAAGCGTTTGCATTATTTAACTTACTGATGCGCTCTTGGTCCTCCCTAGATCTGTCGCCAAAATCAGGGAACATCTGCCCACAGATTCTACGCCAAGCCGCCTCCTTTTGCGGCCTGTTCGAATAATGGGCATCTCGCTGGTCCCACAGTTCTGGCCTCTCCTGGACCAGAACTATTAACATCTCAACGTTAATGTGTGTGCCCATGGTTCTTGACTCCGTGGAGGCGTTTTCCTGTTTTGATTTGATATATGGTACTCTAATTAGCATGTGAAGCCTTCCTGACAATTACTGATGCAATTTCCTGGCACCTGGAATAGTGGTGCGATTTAATCGCAAGTCACACGTGCGGTCCGTTTGTAATCTGATTTTTCATCGCACCCATAGACTTACATTGGCGATAGTCGACCCACAATCGGTGACAATCGCAGCATGCTGCGATTGCACTCGCACGTTTAAAACGGACCACAAAAAATTGAATACTGGGAGCTGCTCCATAGATTAACATTGGTTCGACTGCAATGCAATATTTCATCGCACTGCAGTCGTCCGATTTTGTCGCCAGTGTGACCCGGCCTAACAGTTGTTGTAGAGATGTGTCTGCTGCTAGAACTCTGTGTGGTATTGACCTGGTCTCTAATCTGAGCTGCTGTAAACCTGCGATTTCTGAGGCTGGTGACTCGGATAAACTTATCCTCAGAAGCAGAGGTGACTCTTGGTCTTCCTTTCTCGGGGTGGTCCTCATGTGAGCCAGTTTCTTTGTAGCGCTTGATGGTTTTTGCAACTGCACTTGGGGACACTTTCAAAGTTTTCCCAGTTTTTCTGACTGACTGACCTTCATTTCTTAAAGTAATGATGGCCACTCGTTTTTCTTTACGTAGCTGCTTTTTTCTTGCCATAATTAGTGTTGAGCATTCCGATACTGCAAATATCGGGTATCGGCCGATATTCGCTGTATTGGAATTCCGATTCTGAGATCCGATATTTTTGTCATATCGGATACCGGAATCTGAATTTTCCTCTAAAGTCTATGGGGAGTTCCTGTGTCACAGAACGAAGTACGTGACACAGGAACTTCCCAAAAGCGTCACTGTCATTGTCGGTCGGGTCTGTCAGGTGTCAGCAGCACTTACCTTCCAGAAGATCCCTGCAGTCATGTCCATCCATCCATCAGGCCGGCCATTACCCTCTCCCTGGTGGTCACATGCAGCATCTCGCGATAACTGCACGTGCTGCCGGGTACTCTTGTGACAGCTGGCCGTAAACCAGTCCGATGATGTCACCGCCGGGGAATCTCCTCAGGTAAGCAGCTCTGCTACATCTGGATGCCATGCTCAGCCTGGCATGCAGAGCTGGACTCGTCGTGGGACACTCATGATTTTGGACTGCGTCGGACAGGGAGTATTGTGTTGGTTTGTTATTTTTGTTTTTTTACAGAGGAACGATGGCGTCGCAGGATGAGCGTACAATAAAAATAATGAAAACTGTGTTGTGTTTTATTTCATTAAAAGACTTTATTCTGGCTGTGTATTGTTTTACAAATTTACAAACTTTATGATTAATAATTAGTGTTGAGCGATACTGCTCGATATCTAAAAATATCGGATCGGAATGGTATCGCCGATATCACTAAATATCGTCGATATCCGATTCCGATACCGGAAGTCCCATGTAAGTCTATGGGAACAAAATATCGCAACTAAAAAAACACTTTCTTTCGTTGTAAACACAAAATATACACACATAGAATACATATATATATATATATATATACATGTCATTGTGACATATATATATACATATATTTATAGTTTATACACTTCTACATAGTAAAATAGACTCTGATTCAATTGCCGGGTAAAGCCGTGACATACCCCATAGAAGTCGACGGGCTCGGTGCAGAGTACCCCCAAAACCTCTGGCTCTGTGCGACTCAACTTGGGCGTCACGAACAGGATTCTGTAGCTCGCTATAAGCGAGTCCTGTGTGCCTGAATTGAACTGGTTTTGTGCTTGAGAATTGCTAAAATCATCAGAGAATGTATTTGCCATTTTTCAGCCATATCTGCGTCACGACGAGGCACTGGTGAAGAAGAAGGGCGTGCTCTTCGTGGGTGTACACTCACTCAGTGGCGCGAAAACGATGGCCGACCACTCTAAATGGTACTGCAATGTAAGATCGTGCCCCACAGCTCTTGAGTTCCGCCTCCTCATCCTCCTCAGTGTGCGGAAACTAACACGAAGGTCCCGCCTCACTACAAAAGAGGGGCCCTCTCCAGATGCTAATGACACATGTGACTTGGCAGAGATGGCTAATGGACACGAGCAGAAGTGTGAAGGGATGGAGCAGTCAGAGCTCTCCCCCACGGAAGCGACCCGATCGCCACGGAACCACCGTTGGGCACCCGGCCTGGAAACCCTCCTACGCTGCAAGAAGTGGAGGATACCTAAGAGGCCTGGCCCGGCACCGGGAGGAGGTCGCCAGGATGGAAGCCAGCTGGCGTGCCCTAAAACTAAACTTGGAGCGGCGCCAATCCCTCTTACCTGAAGTGTCTGTACCGGAAGGTGAGGCACCCGTTCTAGTAGAGGAGTCCGTGCGGGCATCCCAGCCCTTGCAATGTGATCCGGTTGACGTTGTCGCAGTGGAGGCACCCGTTCCTGCAAAAAACGCTGCACCGGCAGCACCCCAGATCCCGCTGTCTGCCCCCGTCGCTGAGACAGAAGAAGCGACACCCGTCCTCATGGAGGAGGCCGCGCAGGCACCAGAGGTCTACCTGTCTGTACCGGAGCCCCGACTGTCATCTGTTCCAGAGCCGGCTGCTTCCTCCGCAGGTGAGCGCCGCCAGGACTATCGGGCGCCAGGAGAGCTGCCGCAAACCGGACATCCTAAGCTGCAGTTTGATGGTGGAGACATGGAGATGCTGGTGGAGGAGAATTACAACCGGCGTCAGGAGGAAGAGTGGAGACGTCGGGAGAGAGAAGCCGAGCGACAAAGGGAGCAGCGCGAATCCCAGAAGCTTCGCCAACGTCACATCGAGAAGGACCGGGCAGATAAGGACCGGATGAGAAAAGATAAAAGTACGGTGAGGGAGCCGCGGCGTAAGGGTGCAGTACGGAGCTTTAAATTGAAAGCTGGTTGGGGCTTCATCCAGGAGCCTGGACTTTATTTAGAAGTGTTTGTGACCCGGCGGGACGTGGAGACTCACCTCCCAGAAGGACACCCGGGGGGGACCTGTTGCCAGGAGACTTGGTAACTTACACCCGACACTGGGGTTACAATGGATGGTATGCCCTAAATGTCACCAGGTGCGACCCCTGGTCCCCAGAGTGTCAGGAACCTGTGAGACCCTCGGAGCCTTCAGCCTCCCACATCCAGGCCTCTGCACAAGTGCCCACCCCACGCCGTAAATCTCCCCAGCCTCCCTCAGTGGTCTCCTCAGCAGCCCCAGCTATGGACATGATAATGATAGCTGGCCCGTACCCGGCGCCTGTTAGGCCCCCTGGGGTTCGTACAGTCCGGGACATAGGGTTCCAGACCCGGAGGGAGACGAAAGAGGTGGCCACACAGACCCAGATAGCGGGTCATGACTTGACTGTACAGGCCACACGACGTCATCAGGTCCTGGTGGTCCTTGGTGTCTCGGATGTTTGGCAAGCATCAGAAGAGTACCAGGTGGTACCTGGAACACCCCTGCCAAAGAATTATAAATAACCCAGACAGGGTCCCTGTATGTAAATAGTTAAATTGTTGATGTACCCGGACGGGTGAATGTTCATAAAAAAGTTTTTTAATTTAATAAAAAAAACAACACAGTTTTCATTACTTTTATTACAGTCTCATCCTGCGACGCCATCGATCTCCTGTAAAAAAATGAAAAAAAAAAACAGCAGTATACCACCTGTCCGACGCAGTCCATAGTAACGAGTGTCCCACGACGATCCAGCTCTGCTACATCAGAATGACATCAGAGGCAGCAGGCAGGCAGGCAGAGCCTGTCATCCCGGCGCAGCACAGCTGATTACCTGCTTCCCCGGCGGTGACGTCATCGGACTGGTTTACGGCCGGGATTACCCTGCAGTCACTGCAGTTATCGCGAAAAACTGCATGTGACCGCCAGGGAGAAGATAATGGCGGCCATCAAGCAGTCCAGGACGTGACCGCCGGAGATCTTCTGCCAGGTAAGTGCCGCTGACTCCTGACAGACCCGACCGACGGACACTCACAGTGACAGTGAGACAAATCTGATTCCGGTATCCGATATGACGAAAATATCGGTACTCGGAATCGAAAGTCCGATACAGCTAATATCGGCCGATACCCGATATTTGCAGTATCGTATCGCTCAACACTATTAATAATGGATCAGTGTCTTATTGACGCCTCTCCATTATTAACCAGGCTTATTGTCACCGTTCAATCAAAGGTGACATTAACCCCTTATTACCCCGCTTGCCACCGCTACAGGGCAAGTGGGAAGAGCAGGGTAAAGTGCCACAATTGGCGCATCTTTGCGCCAATTGTGGGGCTGCTGCATCCTGGTATTTTTAGGCTGTTGAGGGCCAAAATCCATGGGCCTTGACAGTCTTTTAATACCAGGCCGCAGCAGTCTGCTTTTTACTTGGCTGGTTAACAAAAATAGGGGGACCCCCCACACCATTTTTTTTCGAGGGGATCCCCTATTTTTGTTAACCAGCCAAGCTAAGCAGACTGCTGTGGCCTGGTATTATCAGGCTTGCAAGGTTCATGGATATTGGATCCTTACCAGCTTGAAAAACCAGGCCTCAGCGGTCTGCTTCATCTGGCTGGTTAACAAAAATAGGGGGGACCCCACGCCAATTTTTTTTCGAGGGGATCCCCTATTTTTCTTACTCAGTTCACTTCAGGTCAGCCGGGATTCCCTCTGATGTCACTGATGCTGTGCGGTGTTCCTGGCTGACCTGAAGTGAAAGTGGGAAGCAATCAATTATGCTAACCACTTCCTCTCCTGTCAACCAGGAGAGGAGATGATTTAGTCGGGGGTTTACTGTGAGGCTGTCAGTATTAGCTGCGGTCCCTGCAGTAAACATTAACCCTTTAGAAGGATTACATCTGGGGACCTGACTGAACATCGGATAGGTAAGAATAATGTTGCTTTATTACAGGGGTCTCAAACTGCATTCCTCGAGGGCCGCAAACCTTGCGTGTTTTCAAGATTTCCTTAGCATTGCACTAGGTGCTGGAATCATTATCTGTGCAGGTGATTAAATTATCACCTGTGCAATACAAGGAAATCCTGAAAACATGACCTGTTTGCGGCCCTTGAGGAATGCAGTTTGAGACCTCTGCTTTATTATTTTATTTTTATTACAGGTGAACAAGGGCTTCGCAAGGAATGGCAGTAAAATAAAATATGGTCAAAAACTGTGTTTATTTAATTAAAATGATTTTTAATTAAAGTGTGTGTTTTATTTTTATTTCATACAATAGGATTAATAATTGATAATTGTCTAATTGACAGCTCTCAATTATTAACCTGGCTTAAAGTCACCTTTCAATAGCAAGGTGGCTTTAACCCCTTATTAACCCATTCGCCACCGCTACAGGACAATGGGAATAGACGGGTAAAGTGCCAGAAAGGGCGAATCTAATTATAGATTTGCCTTTTCTGGGGTGTCTGGGGCAGATGTTAGTAGCCGGGGGGGGGGCAAAAATAATGGACCCTCTCTGGGCTATTATTATCTGCCCCCACTCGCTGGCTTTGTCTGTCTGGTTGAGAAAATAGGGCGGGAGCCGAGAACAATTATTTTAAAGTGGGCACCACCCTGCAATAAGCATGTGGTATTGGGATCACTTTTTGCATGTAAAGTAGCAACATGAAAAACCAACAAGAAAAAAGACACATGCATATATTGAAAGGATCACCAAAAGAAAAATTAGGTACCTAATTTTTCTTTTGGTGATCCTTTCAATATATGCATGTGTCTTTTTTCTTGTTGGTTTTTCAATAGGGCGGGAGCCCACGCATTTTTTTTTTCAACAATTTTACACCTCATATATATATATATAATATATATACATACATGTCATTGAATTTGTGACTCATATATATATATATATATATTTATAGTACATACATTTCTACATAGTATAATAGCCGCTAATTCAATTGCCGGCTTTTGTGAAATTACAGACCCGACATGAAATGACACATGGTTTACATAGAGTTAACCATGTCATTTTATGTAGTTTGATATATGGTTTTCACTAACAATTACATGAGTGTATGTGTGCAAAATTTGACACATGTAGGGGTTAATTAAAGGTGTAAATTCGTAGCAAAAAAAAAAAAGGTTTTTTTTTTTACAACGAATTTACACCTTTAACCCCTTCACCCCCAAGGGTGGTTTGCATGTTAATGACCGGGCCAATTTTTACAATTCTGACCACTGTCTCTTTATGAGGTTATAACTCTGGAACGCTTCAACGGATCTTCGCGATTCTGAGATTGTTTTCTCGTGATATATTGTACTTCACGGTAGTGGTAAAATTTCTTCGATATACCTTGCGTTTATTTTTGAAAAAAAACGCAAATATGGCGAAAATTTTGAAAATTTTGCAATTTTCAAACTTTGAATTTTTTTCCCTTAAAACAGAGAAATATGTCACACAAAATAGTTAAGAAATAACATTTCCCATATGTCTACTTTACATCAGCACAATTTTGGAACCAAATTTTTTTTTGTTAGGAAATTATAAGGGTTAAAAGTTGACCAGTGATTTCTCATTTTTACAACAAAATTTACAAAGCCATTTTTTTTGGGACCACCTCACATTTGAAGTCACTTTGACGGGTCTATATAGCAGAAAATACCCAAAAGTGACACCATTCTGAAAACTGTACCCCTCAAGGTATTCAAAACCACATTCAAGAAGTTTAATAACCCTTCAGGTGCTTCACAGGAGCTGAAGCAACGTGGAAGGAAAAAATTAATATTTAACTTTTTAGCCACAAAAATGATCCTTTACAAACTTTTTTTTTCACATAGGTAAAAGGAGAAAATGGGCAGATAAAGTTGTTGTGCAATTTCTCCTGAGTACGCCAATACCCCATATGTGGGGGGGAACCACTGTTTCGGCGCATGGCAGAGCTCGGAATGGAAGGAGCACCATTTGACTTTTTCCAACCAAAATTCGCTGGAATTGAGATTGGACGCGATGTTGCATTTGGAGAGCCCCTGATGTGCCTAAACAGTGGAAACCCCCCACAAGTGACCCCATTTGGGAAACTAGACCCCCTAAGGAACTTATCCAGATCTTTGGTGAGCAATTTGAACCCCCAAGTGCTTCACACAAGTTTATAACGTAGAGCCGTAAAATTAAAAAATCATATTTTTTCCACAAAATTAATCTTTTCACCCCAATTTTTATTTTCCCAAGGGTAACAAGACTCCAAAAGTTATTGTGCAATTTGTCCTGAGTACGCTGATACCCCATATGTGGGGGTAAACCACTGTTTGGGTGCATGGCAGAGTTTGGAAGGGAAGAAGCGCCATTTGACTTTTTCAACGCAGAATTGGCTGGATGCCATGTCGTGTTTGGAGAGCTCCTGATCTGCCTAAACAGTGGAAACCCCCCACAAATGACACCATTTTGGAAACTAGACCCCTCAAGGAACTTATCTAGATGTGTGGTGAGCACTTTGAACCCCAAAGTGCTTCACAGAAGTTTATAACGTACAGCCGTAAAATAAAAAAAAATCTCTTTTTTTTTTACAAAAATGATTTTTTCGCCCCAATATTTTATTTTCACAAGGGTAACAGGAGAAATTGGACCCCAAAAGTTGTTGTCCAATTTGTCCTGAGTGTGCTGATACCCAATATGTGGGAGTAAACTACTGTATGGGCGCACGTCGGGCTCGGAAGGGAAGTAGTGACGTTTTGGATTGCAGACTTTGATGGAATGGTCTGGGGGCGTCATGTCGCATTTGGAGAGCCCCTGATGCACCTAAACAGTGGAAACCCCCCACAAGTGACCCCATTTTGGAAAATAGACCCCACAAGGAACTTATCTAGATGTGTGGTGAGCACTTTGAACCCCGAAGTGCTTCACAGAAGTTTATAACGTACAGCCGTAAAAATAAAAAATCCTTTTTTTTTTACAAAAATGATTTTTTTCGCCCCCAATATTTTATTTTCACAAGGGTAACAGGAGAAATTGGACCCCAAAATTTGTTGTCCAATTTGTCCTGAGTACGCTGATACCCAATATGTGGGAGAAAACGACTGTATGGGTGCACGTCTGGGCTCGCAAGGGAAGTAGTGATGTTTTGGATTGCAGACTTTGATGGAATGGTCTGGGGGCGTCATGTCGCATTTGGAGAGCTCCTGATGCGCCTAAATAGTGGAAACCCCCCACAAGTGACCCCATTTTGGAAAATAGACCCCACAAGGAACTTATCTAGAAGTGTGGTGAGCGCTATGAAGCCCCAAGTGCTTCACAGAAGTTTTATAACATACAGCCGTAAAAACAAAAAAAACATTTTTTTTTTTACAAAAATGATTTTGTCGCCCCCAGTTTTTTATTTTCCCAAGGGTAACAGAAGAAATAGGACAAATTGCATAATAACTCTTGTGGTCCAGAGTACGCTGATACCCCATATGCGGGGGTAAACTACTGTTTGGGCGCATGGCAGAGCTCAGAAGTGAAGGAGCACCGTTTGACTTTTTCAACGCAGAATTGGCTAGAATTGAGATCAGACGCCATGTCACATTTGGAGAGCCCCTGATGTGCCTAAACAGTAGAAACCCCCCAATTCTAACTCCAACCCTAACCCCAACGCACCCCTAACCCTAGTCCCAACCCTAACCACAAACCTAACCCTAACACACCCCTAACCCTAATCCCAACCCTAACCCTAATCCTAACGTTAGCGCCAACCCTAACCCTAACTTTAGCCGCAACCCTATCCCTAACGGGAAAATGGAAATAAATACATTTTTTTAATTTTATTATTTTTCCCTAACTAAGGGTGTGATAATGGGGGTTTGATTTACTATTTATAGCGGGTTTTTATGATTGGCAGCTGTCACGCTAAAAGACGCTTTTTATTGCAAAAAATAGTTTTTTGCATCACCACATTTTGAGAGCTATAATTTTTGAATATTTTGGCCCACAGAGTCATGTGAGGTCTTATTTTTTGCGGTACGAGTTGACGTTTTTATTGGTACCATTTTTTTTTTTTTTTTTAAGGGTTCACTAAAGGGTTAACTAGTGGGACAGTTTTATAGGGGGGTCGTTACGGACGCGGCGATACCAAATATGTGTAATTTTATTGTTTTGTTTTTTTTTATTTACAGGAAAAAATGAATTTATTGGGGAATATATATTTTTTTTTTATGATTTTTTTTACCACTTTTTATTTTATTTTTTTTACTTTTTTACTTTGTCCCAGGGTGGGCCATCACTGTATTTTAGCAGATCGCTGGTGTGACAGTGTGCACAGCACTATGTCACAGCAGCGATCGCTCTGGCATCGCTGCAGGCTTCCTCAGCGCCTGCTCTCAGCAGGCACTGAGGAAGCCGCCTCCCTGCAGGACCCCAGCGCCATCTTGGACCCGGGGACCTGGAGGAAGGACGGACCCTCGGAACAGCGTGACACATCGCGCTGCTCTGAGGGTCTCAGGGGAGCGCGCAGGGAGCCCCCTCCCTGCGCGATCCTCCCCTGTGCCCCCGGTACACCGCGATCATGTTTGATCGCAATGTGCCAGGGGTTAATGTGCCGGGAGCGGTCCGTGACCGCTCCTGACACATAGTGCTGGGTGTCAGCTGTGATATAAACCCCGGAGCGCAGCTGATCGCCCATGACGTACTATTCCGTCCATGGGAATTAGGTCCAGGGTCACATGGACGGAATAGTACGTCTGATGGAATAAAGGGGTTAATTAACCCTACATGTGTCAAATTTTGCACACATACACTCATGTAATTGTTAGTGAAAACCATATATCAAAGTACATTAAATGACATGGTTAACTCTATGTAATCCATGTGTCATTTCATGTCGGGTGGTTCTGTATTTTCACAAAAGCCGGCAATTGAATCAGAGGCTATTTTACTATGTAGAATTGTATGAACTATAAATATATGTATGTATATATATATATATATATATATATACATGTCACAATGACATGTGTATATATATATATATATATATATATATATATATATGTATACTATGTGTGTATATCTAGTGTTTACAAGGAAAGAAAGAGGTTTTTTTAATTACAATATTTCTGTCCATTGACTTGCATTGGGTTTCTGGTATCGGATCGGCGATACCCGATACTTTTTGAGTATCGGGCCGATCCAATCCGATCCGATATTTCGGGATATCGGGCAGTATCGCTCAATACTAGCAATAATACAAATTCTAACAGTCTATTCAGTAGGACTATCAGCTGTGTATCCACCCGACTTCTGCACAACACAACTGATGGTCCCAACCCCATTTATAAGCCAGAAATCCCACTTATTAAACCTGACAGGGCACATCTGTGAAGTGAAAACCATTTCTGGTGACTCCCTCTTGAAGCTCATCAAGAGAATGCCAAGAGTGTGCAAAGCAGTCATCAAAGCAAAAGGTGGATACTTTGAAGAACCTAGAATATAATCATCATTTCAGTTGTTTCACACTTTTTTGTTAAATATATAATTCCACATGTGTTAATTCATAGTTTTGTTGCCTTCAGTGTGAATTTACAATTTTCAGTCATGAAAATATAGAAAAATCTTTAAATGAGAAGGTGTGTCCAAATTTTTGGTCTGTACTGTATATACAGCTCTGCCAAAAATGAAGAGACCACTGCACAGTTTTATAAAAATCAGCTTCTCTACATGTCTGACAGCCATTCCATTCCAGTGTCAGTTGAATTCCAACCAGAGTACACCTCATTCTACTTAATGTGCTTGGTTTTATTTATTTTTTACACCGCTGCTCGTGTGGTATAAATGATTAGGCCTCTTTATTCTTCGGGTCGGTGCGATTACAGCGATACCAGATTTATATCCTTTTTTTATGTTTAGGAGCTTCTGTCACACACTAAAAGACGCTTTTTTTTGCAAGAAGTAGTTTTTGCATCGCCATATTTGAGAGCTATAATTTTTCCATATTTCAGCCCACAAAGTCATGTAAGGCCTTGTTTTTTGCGGGACAAGCTGATGTTTTTATTGGTACCATTTTTGGGCACATGACATTTTTTGATCACTTTCTATTCAGATTTTTGTGGAGGCAGAATGAACAAAAACCAACAATTCAGGATTTTTTTCCCTCTGTTCTGCGTGTGGTGAAATTGATAAGGCAGTTTTATTCTTCAGGTCAGTAAGATTACAGCAATTCCTCATGTATATTTTTTTTATGTTTTGGCACTTTTGCACAATAAAACCTTTTTCTGAGAGCTATAACTTTTTTATTTTTACGCTTATGGAGCTATATGGTGGCTTGTTTTTTTCGGGACAAGATGGCGCTTTCAGTGAAACTAATTTTATTACCATTCGTCTTTTTGATTGCATTTTATTTCACTTTTTCCAAGCGGTATGATGATAAAGTATAATTTGATACATTTTTTTTGTTTTTTTTTGTGGCGTTCTCTGAAGGGGTTAACCAGTGTGACACTGTTAGGCCTCTTTCACACTTCAGTGAAAAGTGTGAAAAAAGCGGATCCGCCATTTTTTTTGGGCGGGTCCGCTTTTCTCCCCTTGACTTGCATTAGTGGCGGATTTTGATGGATGGTTGTCCGTTAGGTCTGTTTTTTGATGGATCCGCCAAAAATTTGGCGTCCGCCGTTTTTGAAAAACGTGCAATGCAACGTTTTTTCTGTCCACCAAAATGGCGGACTATGGCGGATCTGTCAAAAAACAGATCTAACGGATGACCATCCGCTAGGGGATACGTTGCTCCCATTGAAAATCCATTCAAAATGCCCAGAACACTGTCCGGGGTCTCTCTCTCTCTCTCTCTCCTCGGTCCGGACATGCGTACCTGCATATTTCGGGTTATATTCCGGGTTGAAAAGTTCATGGCAGATCCGTCAAAAACCGGATCCGTTTGTATCCGTTTTTCACCTTTTCTGGCGGATCCGCCATTTTCACACTTTGGCGGATTTTAACTGACGTCAAGCGACTGAAGTGTGAAAGAGGCCTTATAGATCGGATTGTTTCGGACGCGGTGATACCAAACGTACTTTTTTGTTTGTTTTTTTTCATAAAAATTCGTATTTATTAGTGGATTTTTTTTGTTATTATTATTTTGTAAGTTTTTTTACATATTTTTTAAAAAATGTTTCCTTTTTTACCTAGTCCCTTTATGGGACTTTCACTTTTTTCACTTTAATTGAAGGTATAATGCATTGCAATGAACTAGCATTTCAGTGCATTATACCTATACTGAAAGCTTCTGACACTATTCTGTGAGCATGGTCTCAGAGGCTTTCCGTAGCTTGACGACCCGGGGGCGACCCTGGGTCACCATGGCAACAATCAAGCCCCGCAATAATATCGCAGGGATGCCGATCTGAAGTCAGAGGGAGCGCTCTTCCCTCTGCCTACCTCCTGAACGCTGCGATCGTGCTTGATCGCAGCAATTAGGGGGTTAACAGCCAGTGGCAGCTCAGACACCGCTCCTGGCTGTTAGTGCAGACGCTCAGCAACTGGCAGAGCTAAGCTGCTGCACTGATCGGGCAGGAAGTGCTGATATTTCAGCATCTCCTGCGTGATCATGCTGTGATCGGTCAGTCCTATTGACTGACCGATCACAGCAATCTGGGTGCAGAGACCAACAGTATGGGTCCCTGCACCTCTTCCCGTACCTCTCAGCTGTCACATACAGCTGTCGGCACTGAACTATCAATGCGTGTTTATTTCACGATAGGCTGCAGCCGCCGAGAAGCGGCCCAGCCCATAATCGCCTCCACGCTGACCGACCACCATGGCGTGGGGCGGGCGTCCCCCGGGGACGCAATATGGACCCTCTGTTATAGAAATTTAATTAGGATAAATCTATCCTGAAGTGTTTGCTGATTGCCGTTCCCAATTCTCTGTTAAATGTCTTTTTGAGCGCTCAGAACGAAATGAGGACTGTCCACAATGGAAGTGTCAGTATAAAAGTTCGTCAAGACCTCTCATTTATTATTCATTCAAGGTTTTATACGTTTACAAAAAGGGGCTGGTTAGTCAATTAACATACAATTAAAAGCTGCTAGATTATTGGCTGTTCTAGTGTAAGTATGATAATTATGATAAAAGGGCTGAAGTTGCAGATTTATTGTTTACTGCTCTTTGCCCCAGCATTCTTGCATGATTAGTAAAGTAATCAATAGATATCTAACTAAGACTCTATGTACTTGTTCCTTATGAAGGCCAGAGTCGTTTAAAAAGACTGATTATAGCTGGCATCAGCTTTTGCATAGATATGTGTGAGCACAGGATTTTTAGAAAGTGAGATCTATCTAACTGTGAATGCATATATATGAATATACTTTGAATATATGGATTACATATATATTTCCATGACACCTCCATACCGCAGAGGGCTTACCCGGGCCTACCCAAACTAGAGAAGGGCAGAGACCGGGGTTCTGTGGCAGCTGAGCATGTGGACAAGGAAGAGTCACGTAGAACTTGATTACACCGCACAACTTCAGGTATAGGGAAGTAAAGTTTACTAAAGTAAATAAGTGAAGACACACGGTACATAAATCAAACATGACTATGCAAGGCTCCCGATTCCACACCTTCCAGAAGGGTATCACCCAGAGGACTCCAAGGTACCAACGGATCACCACGGCACACATAGGTGGGACATCAGGACACAGGCATAACATCAGGGTACACGAGGTCATCAGAACGTAGACAGGACACATGAGGACATCAGAATCACGAACTCAGGAACACGAACTGGACCTCAGGAACATGGACACAGGAACATGGAATCAGGAACACGAACTGGACATCAGGAACATGGACTGGATCTCAGTAACACGAACACACGAACACGGACTCAGGAACATGGAATCAGGAACACGAACTGGACATCAGGAACACGGACTGGATCTCAGTAACACGAACACACGAACACGGACTCAGGAACATGGAATCAGGAACACGGACTGGACATCAGGAACACGGACACCGGAACACGGGCTGGATCTCAGGAACATCAGAACACTGGCATCGGACTCCGGACATCTGGCAACGATCGACAGGTTCCAGACATCGGCCTGTGGACATCAGGCTCCGGACATGAGGCCGCAGTATCAGGCTCAGGACATCTGGCAACGATCGGCAGGCTCCAGACATCAGGACATCTGGAAGCGATCTAAAAAGGTATCCAAGCGGTCTGGTGCAAGCCCCGCCAGGCTCAACAGGAGCCGGGTGGGGATTGCACCAAAAACAAGCTGAGCACAGAGTAACAGAAACTCAGCACACCCACACCGGACTCCTCCTTCCAAGATGAACCCAGGTTGTATCAAAGGAAGTCAGTTAGCAAAAGATCACAGTCACTGGGCACAGGGTTCAGGACACAGAAGGATTCAGGAACATAACACAGCAGACACATTTCAGACAGTCAGGTACAGGACAGGTACAGGATCAAGGATTCAAGCCTGGAATTACCGCCTCCAGGATAGGCGAGCCTGGAATTACCGCCTCCAGGACAGGCGCAGGGATGGGTATAGGATCAGGGATTCAAGCCTGGAATTACCGCCTCCAGGATAGGCGAAGGGACGGGTACAGGGTCAGGGATTCAAGCCTAGAATTACCGCCTCTAGGATGGGCGCAGGAACGGGTACAGGAACACACAACAAACATGGCAAGATTCAGAAGCTATGTGAGTAGCTAAGGCCCCGCCCATAGGGCAGGGAGCCTTTATATATGAGCTGCCCTTCAGCAATTGGCTGGGGACAGCATTTCAAGTACACACACTAACCCTGATAAAAGCAGGGCAGGTGTGGCCCACGCACCCTATGCAGCCAAACACAATTCAGCACAGCAAGGGCACCTGGAAATGGCTGCAGCCTAAACACACGTAGTAAGTCATGCACCACTGCAGAGGACCTTGACCTACGGTTAGCTGCCACAGCAATAGCCAGGGACCGCACATTCGGGTGGTCATGCAGCGCAGCGGAGACACCCACGCATGCACGGCTACGCAGCGGAGCTGGGAACTGACCATCATCCATACAGGTAACAGATATCAGTATCCCAGCTCAATTAGGGGAAAAGGAGCAAAGGGTTAAAGCATAGACATGCATTGTCACAACGTGACAGTTTAAATGCATAACGGGTATAGTCTGTCCTGGTGCGGGAACTAACACCTAGGCTATGCCCGTCATTGGACATTAAGGGGTTAAGATGAAATTAGAGTCTGGCATTTTCAAACAATGGGAAGACAATCAGATGTGAGTGTGTGACCTGTGATCTTCACAACACATTTGGGGAAGAGTATCATGGTACGAACAAAAGAAATTCTTGTGGACCTCAGAAGAAAAGTTGATCTTGATTACCAGGCTGGGAGAGGTTACAAAATCATCTCTAAAGAGTTTGGAGTCCACCAATCCACAATCAGACAAATTGTGTACTTATAGAGGAAATTGAAGACAATTATTACCCTCCCCACGAGTGGTCGACCAACAAAGATAACTCCAAGAGCAGGGTGTATAAAGGTCTCCGAGGTTACAAAGGAACCCAAGGAAACCTCTAAGTAATCAAAAGCTTCCCTCACATTAGTTAGTGTTAATGTTCACTAATTCACCATCAAGAGAACATCAAACAACAATGCTATGTATGTCCAGATTGCGCACAGAAAGTCATTGCTCCACAAAAATACATTGCCACTCATCTGCAGTTTGCTAAATATCATCTGGACAAGCCAGAAAGCTATTGGAACAATGTTTTTTTTATGGATAAGACTATAATACAGTTTTTCGATTTAAGTTCTAAGCTTATGTTTAGAAAAAGAAAAACACTTAATTACAGCCTCACAAACCTCATAGCATCTGTAAAACATGGTGTTAGGTTCACTTTGTGAGCTAGACCCTCTGAGCCCTATGTCAAAGTGGGTACTTGATCATTGGCATCGGTGCAGGTGGCAGAAAGGCATGTGGAGAACTAAGACATGGTACAT
The DNA here is from genome assembly GCA_033576555.1 of Oophaga sylvatica. Taxonomy (NCBI): domain Eukaryota; kingdom Metazoa; phylum Chordata; class Amphibia; order Anura; family Dendrobatidae; genus Oophaga; species Oophaga sylvatica. The sequence goes on from JARQOD010000492.1 coordinate 47,530, forward strand.
TCAAGAAGTCTTGGGAGCAATGGGACAGATGCAATAAAGTCTGCAAGGAAGAAGGAAGGTTAGCATGATGTGCAAAGGAGGTGGAGAAAAACAAATAAAAGCACAATCTGAAGCACAATCTGAAGACACAGTTGTGTGTCAGTGTTATGGAAATTTAATTAGGATGAATTTATCCTTCCGTGTTTGCTGCTTGCCATGTCCAAATCTCTATTTAATGTCTTTTTTGAGCGCTCAGAACGAAATGAGACTGTCCACACGAAAGTGTCAGTATAGCAGTTCGTCAAAGACATACATTTATTATTCATTCAAGGTTTTATACGTTTACAAAAAGGGGCTGGTTAGTCAATTAACATACAATTAAAAGCTGCTAGATTATTGGCTGTTCTAGTGATATGATAATTATGATAATCATGGTAAAAGAGCTGAAGTTGCAGAATTATTGTTTTATATTCTTTTGACCTAGTTGTCTTGCATGACTATAAGGTAAACAACAGATATCTAATAAGACTCCATGTACTTGTTCCTTATGAAGGCCTTATGAAGGCCGGATTCGTTTAAAATGACTGATTATAGCTGGCATGAGCACAGGATTTTTAGCAAGTGAGATCTATCTAACTGTGAACTGTAAATATATATATACAGTGCCTACAAGTAGTATTCAACCCCCTGCAGATTTAGTGGTATGATAAGATGCAAATAAGTTAGAGCCTTCAAACTGCAAACGAGAGTAGGATTTATTAACAGAAGCATAAATCTTACAAAACAAAAAGTTATGTTGCTCAGTTGAATTTTAATAAATTTTAAACATAAAAGTGTGGGTCAATTATTATACAACCCCTATGTTTAATAATTCGTGGAATAACCCTTGTTTGCAATTACAGCTAATAATCGTCTTTTATAAGACCTGATCAGGCCGGCACAGGTCTGTGGAGTTATCTTGGCCCACTCCTCCATGCAGATCTTCTCCAAGTTATCTAGGTTCTTTGGGTGTCTCATGTGGACTTTAATCTTGAGCTCCTTCCACAAGTTTTCAATTGGGTTAAGGTCAGGAGACTGACTAGGCCACTCCAACACCTTGACTTTTTCCCTCTTGAACCAGGCCTTGGTTTTCTTGGCTGTGTGCTTTGGGTCGTTGTCTTGTTGGAAGATGAAATTACGACCCATCTTAAGATCCTTGATGGAGGAGCGGAGGTTCTTGGCCAAAATCTCCAGGTAGGCCGTGCTATCCATCCTCCCATGGATGCGGACCAGATGGCCAGGCCCCTTGGCTGAGAAACAGCCCCACAGCATGATGCTGCCACCACCATGCTTGACTGTAGGATGGTATTCTTGGGGTCGTATGCAGTGCCATCCAGTCTCCAAACGTCACGTGTGTGGTTGGCACCAAAAATCTCGATCTTGGTCTCATCAGACCATAGAACCTTGAACCAGTCTGTCTCAGAGTCCTCCAAGTGATCATGAGCAAACTGTAGACGAGCCTTGATATGACGCTTTGAAAGTAAAGGTACCTTACGGCTTGTCTGGAACGGAGACCATTGCGGTGGAGTACGTTACTTATGGTATTGACTGAAACCAATGTCCCCACTGCCATGAGATCTTCCCGGAGCTCCTTCCTTGTTGTCCTTGGGTTAGCCTTGACTCTTCGGACAAGCCTGGCCTCGGCACGGGAGGAAACTTTCAAAGGCTGTCCAGGCCGTGGAAGGCTAACAGTAGTTCCATAAGCCTTCCACTTACGGATGATGCTCCCAACAGTGGAGACAGGTAGGACCAACTCCTTGGAAAGGGTTTTGTATCCCTTGCCAGCCTTGTGACCCTCCACGATCTTGTCTCTGATGGCCTTGGAATGCTCCTTTGTCTTTCCCATGTTGACCATGTATGAGTGCTGTTCACAAGTTTGGGGAGGGTCTTAAATAGTCAGAAAAGGCTGGCAAAAGAGATCATTAATCCACACATGTGAAGCTCATTATTCTTGGTGCCTGAACTACTTCTTAATACTTTAGGGGACCAAACAGAATTCTTGTGGTTTGAGGGGTTGAATAATAAATGACACTCTGAATTAACTTTTAACGTTTTTTTTAAAAAAAAAATAATAATTAAAACAAAAATTTTTGCTGCAGTGTATTTCCCACTTCCAGGCTGATCTACAGTACAAATGTCACAATGGCAAGTTAATTCCGCATGTGTCAACCAGCTAAATATGCAGGGGTTGAATACTACTTGTAGGCACTGTATGTGAATATACTTTGAATATATGGAATACATACAGTATACATTTCCATGACAGTCCCCCCTTAGATACCACTTGCCCTAAAAACCTGCTCCTGGCCCAAAGCGCTGCAACTCTTTTGTGCTGCCGGCGAGTTGAGACACCCCTAGTACATGCCTCCCCCACCGAATACAGACTTTTCGCAAATGGGCGGTCAGGAGGACTGTCCCTGTCGGGGGTTTATGTGTTTGCAATCATAATCTCATAGTTGATAGGATGTTTCATCAAGGATGTGTATTCTCAGTCTGGAGGTAGTTCGGAGATCTGGTCAAGCCAGGCAGTTCCATCCGGACTGGTGCGAGGTCCAAGATGGTGAGTGGCATCAAATTGGTTGTCTCTTGAACAGTTTTTTCCATTTTTCTGCGGATACAAGGAATTACACAGCAACCAGTAATTAATGCAAAAATGAGAACCCCCATAATGGCTGTCCCAACCTGTGCCAACATTTTCTGCCACCCACTCATCCACCCAAAGTATCGATCCCATGGGTCAGTGACACCTGAGTTTTGTTTCAGTTCCTCTGATAACTCAGTAAGTTTCTGTATTGCCATTGTGACTTTACCATTTGGGCCAGTGTTGTCTGGGATGTAGGTGCAACAGGTGTCTTTGATCATTTTGCAAACACCTCCTTTCTCAGCTAGAATCATATCCAAAGCCATTCTATTCTGGAATGCCATAATGGAAGTGGGGCCTAACTGTGCTGCCAAACCTTTTACAGCATCTATGGTGAAGTTAACAAATCTCTGCTGGTTATAATAGATGTAATTTATCCAATCAACATTTTTGTTTATAGTTACTAGTGGCAATAGTGACTCAAATCCTGCTTTAACTTGGTCTCTGGCCTTGAACTCATCAAGTAGGTCATCTGTCTGGTCAGTCAGAGCATCCACGACATCCTTCATGGCTTAGGTGTCTCTCCTGGTACGGGAGCTTCCTTGCAATGCGATACGTGGATCCAAACAGGCTTTCCCTCTAGTTATACAGAGGTTGGTGTCATCTGGGGCTCTTGGACAGGATCATCAAATCTGGCAGTGAAGAGAAAAACTCGAGAATGGACATTAGTTTTTGACCAATTCAATTACATAAGTGTTATGATTTGGTAGCTGAGGAGAGCAGGCAAAAAAGGCAATACACCAGAGAGGTTGGAATCTATGGGATTGCAGTACCCTGACTAACCACCACAACTAAAGGCAGCGTTCCTACGTTGGTCCTAGACGCCTCGTCACAGCCTGAGAAGCTAACTACACCTAAAGATAGAAAAAGGAAAGCTATCTGCCCGGAGCAGATCCCCAAAGAACATAGAAAGCCCCCAAACATGTAATGGCGGTTAGACAAGAGGAAATACAGACACAGACAGAAAATAGTATGAGCAAACGTTGGGGCCCAAACTTCCTAAATAGAAAAGGATAGGAAAGGCACTTACTGCAACCCCAAAAAACCCTGAAAAGTACCAACTCTACTAATTACAAAAACACCTGAGATCACACGACCTCTACCACCTAAATTAGTTCTCTGGTGTAACAAAAACTAAACAGCAACCACTGAAAAAACTGGAAAAGGCAAATGAACAAACAACAGTGGCTGAACTAAACTGCAAGCACCAAAAAAACAAAAAGAAGAAAATGTCTTATCTGTTAGCAGAAGATGCAGGCACGAAACAGCTTTTCTGGGTCTCTGGGAGTGTGCCTTATGCTAAACAGTGCAATTAGGAGTGTGTCATGCCATGGTTTGCGTGTCTTTTGGGCAATTTTTTCAGCATTCTATTCTTAAGTGTTTCGTTCAGTTTTTTTCTACCTTCCAGCTGCTCTGGGGGTGGTAAGGAGTGTGTAGGCCTAGGTCTGACCCTACTGCTAATCGGTCTCGTGTGTCAGATTTGCTGTGAATGCGGGTCCCTGATCACTTTCTATCATTTCTGGAGCCCCGTATCTGCACACTATTTTCCGAAAGTAGCTTTGTTGCAGTAGTCTTTGCTGACTTGGAAGGCTTCTGTTCATCTTGAAAATACTTCTTTTGACCACAATGGCGTATTTGAATCCTTCACTTGGCTATATCTGGATGTGGTCTATCTGGATCCTTTGAAGCTGGTAGAGTGGTCTTTCCAGATGAGGTGAGGGGGACTTTCTTCCATACGTCCAGGCTTGCATTTGCCGCAGGTCAGACAGATGCTGGTGAATTTGGCTGTTAGGGTGGAGATCCCTGAAGCGAACCAGTAAGCACCAATCAGATCATTCATCTGTGTCTTTGATATGTGGATGTGGGTCCATGTATCCATTGGACCACCATAGGGTGCATACTTTGTGGTAGGCAGAGTTTGAAGTCTATTATTGATAGCCTTCCTTCTTCACGTGTTGCTTTTTTTCCCATTCAGCTCTTCTTCTCCTTTTGGAGCTTGGTCTTGTAACTTCTTGAGCAGATTCCAGGACGTCTCTTTGTCAGGTTTCTTGTCTTCAGTCGTCATGTAGTAGCCGTCTGGCTCTACGACCTCTCCCACTTCTCCATGTTGTCTTCCTTTGGCTGCTTCTTTGGCTGCCATGTCCGCCATGTTATTGCCTCACGCCTCTTCTGTTCTCAGTTTTCCATGCACTTTGATTTTTCAAATTGCCACCATTTTGGAAGTTGGAGTATACCCAGTAGGTCCCTGAAGGCTCCATGATGCTTCACGGTTGTCCCGTTTGCTGTGATGAAGTCCCTTGTAGCCCAGATGGGTCTAAAGTCGTGTGCTATGCCATGCGAGTACCTGTAGTCCGTGTAGATGTTTGCAGTCTTGCCTTCTGCCATCTGGCAGGCCTTCGTCAGCACTATCAGTTCTGCTTCCTGGGCTGACAGGCTAGGTGACAGACTTCTGGACCACAGGATTTCTTGATTGCTGGTCACTGCACTTCCTGTGTTGAAAATTCTTCATCATCTGCAAATCTGGAGCCATCCAAGTATCCCCCTTTGGGAGTGGGAGTAGAGTGGCCGGGCTGAGGACTGTAGGTCTGGAGACGGTGACATTATGAGACAAAGGCAATAGAGGCGCCACAAAGATGCCTGGCGGTGGGGAGATTACTGTTGGTTGAGCTTGATTGAAGATTGCCAAGATGTCATGTGGAGTGAGAGTTTCCAGTGGCTGTCCAAGAGTGATGTCAGCAACCTTGTCCAGAAGGGTGTGTGCTGCAGATACTGCCATCAGGCAGGAGGGTGCTCTTCTTGCAACTGGATCCAAGCGGGCTGAGAGGCAGCCTAAAAGTCTCTGTTTTCCCCGTGAATCCGTGCCAGGACTCCAGTAGCATGACCTTCTTTCTTCCATCAGGTAGACGGAAAGACTTTTCATAGTCAGGTAGGCCTGGTATTGGCGCTGAGACTGTGGAGTTCTTCCAATCTCCTGAATGGGTTGAAGGCTGCGTCTGATAGAAGGAGCGGGGTTGCGTTGATGCAAGCGTACAGAGGCTGCATTAGGACTGAGGCATCAGGGATCCAGGTTCTGCAATACGATACTAGACCAGGGAAGGCCTGCAGCATTCTTGGAGTTGTTGGGGGAGCCATCTTCTCCATAGTGGTCTTCCAGTCTTTTGACATGTGTTTCGTCTGGTGGGCAATACAGTGTCCCAGGGATGTAACTTGCTTCTGGCATCACTGGACTTTGTTCTTCCAGACCTTACGTTTCTGTTCTTCCAGGTAGAGTGGGAGAGACAAGGAATAGACTGTGCAGGTGTCGATGTCAACCACACAAAAGAGAAGGTCATCCACGTGTTGTAGAAGAGTGACTCTTGCATATTCTGCAATCCAGTTGACGAGGATGGAGGACATTGTCTTGGTGAAACTTGAAGGGCTTGTTTTGAGCACCTTGAGGCAACATTGTCCATATGCACTGCACTGGTGCATGAAAGCAGGCCTCCAGGTGGAGGGGAAACACTGAAGAAGATTACTGGCCAGGTTGATCACCGTGAATACCGTTGCGGTGACTGGGACTCTTGAGAGCAGAGTGTGATGGTTCAGCACTGTTGGGGTTTCAAATACCGTAGCCTCTTTCGCGGCCTTCAGGCCTTGCACCATTCTGAACTCAGTGGGGTTTACAGTCTTTTTCTTCACTGTGGAAAGCTGGGATTGATTCCGATGGGCGAGGCAGCCCAGTTTGGCCTTGTCCTTCAGTATGCGGCAGGGGACTCCCATCTCCCGGCACAGAGCTGGCGAGAAAACAAGCCGTCTACTAGGATCCACATCATGAGAGATGACGACCAGCTGGCTTTCTTGTTCTCCACCAAGACAGTCACTGTGTTAGCACCTGCTCTGGTCACAGGGGGTCTTCTTGTTGGGACGTCTCCTTAAACGGCTGCTTTTTTCTCAGCACGGGCCATCAGTAGTTTCTTTTTCTCCAGCTCGGTCTCAGGTCAGTATTTGTGCACAAGTTTGAAGAGCTGAGTGGCCTTTGCCGGACTAGGGCCTGGGTGAATTGGTTGACTGCAGGGGGCACCTCCTGATGCTTGCAAAAGATGAACTTCTGGCGTTGGAGCCAGATGAGGTGTTGCCATTCATGAAGCGAGTAGGGTCCTTCTTGAGTTGAATATCCTGGCCAATGTCAAAGTTCTCAGGCCTTCTTCTTAGGCGAGTTCACTTAGACCTTCAGTTGGTCAGAGACATCTTGACTCTGGGTGATGGAGTGGCTTTTCTGGTACTATGTCCAGCACCTCCTGTGATAGGTCTGCAGTGTGGTTGTTCCTGTTTCTTCTTGGGTCGGGGGTGAAGAAAGTGTCATGGTCCCATTTTCCTGGAACACTCTGGTCGCTTTCAGCTTCTGCAGTAAGTCCACGCCCAATAGGTTGAGGGTGCAGGTCTTTGACACAACAAACTGGGACATGATGGAGTGTTCTGGCTGAGTCCACATGCTCAGGGGCTTCATAATCTGGAAATATCTGACTTGACAATCAATTCCCATGCAGGAAGCAGAAGATTCTGATAGATAGGTGAGGTTGCGGAGTTCCACAAGAAAAGATCTGACTACGCCATCCACTCTCAGGATATTGGTCCCACTGGTGGGGTTCCCTGTGGACTTGGTGTGCTCTTGTCCTATGGACGGGGTTCTTCACTGCTTTCTGTGTTTCTTCTTTTTCTGGGTGAAGTCAGTGTTCTGCACCGGTTCCGGAACTGACCAAACTCGCCACAGTTGTAACACTTGACATTCCTTCTGTCCCGGCGGGACTCAATCCTTTTTGCTACTGTGAGCAGGGTATCCATTGCTATTGACGTGTACTCAGGCCTGGCTGCTACCAGTGGTTTCCTGATTGGTTCTCTCAGTCCATGCACAAAAGCCTGTGCCAACATCCGTCTGTGTGTCTGATCGTGGGTAATGAGGCCCAAATCTTGAAACACTTGCATTACTCTGTCATGGAACTTCTCCACAGACTCTGTCTTGTCTTGACTCGTGACATGTAGGCTGAGAGTTTGTCCTGTCAGTCTGCTTTTGGCCCAATCTCTGAGTTGTTCAATTAGCTTTGGTCCTGTCTCCCAGGCATACGCATCTAACTCTGCTGGAAGCTTGAAGTGTTCTCTCATAATTGACCAGAATGCATCACCTGCTTTTATTTCCATTTCGGTCCAGAGATCAATCCAGGCTGCTGTATACGTTTGCTGGATCTGCTGCATTTTTTGGCAAAATAGCATGGGGTGTATCCCTGGGTCTGGCAGCATACTGATCACTTGGCTTGGGATGAAGGGCTCATAGGATGGTGCTTCTACCTGTCCCTGCTCTATTGGTGCTTGTGTGTTTTCTTCCCTAGTATTGGGCAGCATGTGTGACGTTGCATCTTCATCTTCATCAGATAAGAAGTGACATGGTGTACTTGGTGTATACACTGGGTGAGATTTGGGCTTTAAAGTTGTCTTGCTGCATGGGGATTTCCCACTTCCTTGCTGAGGCTGCGGTGGATCAGTGTCATGGTTCCATGCTAGCAGCCCTGTAGCTATACCACCCCCCTGTGAAGCCCTAGCTGTGGGCTGTTGTGTCTGGGGGCTACATGTAGCGTTTTGTGTAGGGAGATTTGCACTTTCTTCTCCTGATATAATGACTGGCAATGTTTGTACTGTGCTTGGGATAGACAGGGTGCCCTGTGCTGGAGACACTGAATACAGGGACACCACATTGCTTGGATTGGGCGTTGACCCAGTTGATAACGAAGTAGAAAAAAGAGGAAGAGAAGGGAGGTGTGAGGGAGGAGCGAGAGAAAGAGGAGGGGAGAGAGATGGAGGGAGGGTGAAGAAGAGGTGGAGTGTGCCTGAGAGGAGGAGGAAGGAGAAGAGCAAGCATGAGCAGGTGGGTGTGGTGTGGGAGGAGAAAGGGAGGAAAAGGAAAGAGGGGAGGGAGAGAAGAGTGAAAGGGGGAAAAGAGAGAAAGATGGAGGAGAGAGAGAGGAGAAAGATGGAGGGGGAGAAGTAGAAGAAGATGAAGAAGAAGATTTGAGAGTTGGAGAAGAAGAGATAGAAGAAGAGGAAGATGAAGAAAATGGATGTGTCAGAGATGTGAGGGAGGGGAAAGAAGGAATGAGAGGGATGGCAGCGAGGAAAGAGGAGAAAAGTCTGAAGAAGAAGGAGAAAGGGACTGAGAGAAGAAAAAAGAGAGGGTGTCCCCCTGTGACTCTTGAGAGGGGATGGTTGAAACAAAAATGCCTTCTCCCTGTGGAGAGAGGCGGGGAGCGTTTTTCCTGTACAAGGCTCCTTACTCAATGAGAGCAGCCTACACCTGTCCCGTGTCTCCACATGATGGACATGTGATGTGTGTGACTCTGAATTCTGCTCTTGTGGCATGTCAGTGATCTTTTTCTCACAGATGATTTAACACCTTTTCAAACTTATTCACATAAAAAATCACTTCCTGGTCCGTTCAAATTAACTTGCTGTACCTTCTACACGATGCACCACTGCTCTTTTATAGCAGATGGTAATCTATTAACAAACTTTCCCGTTACCTTTCAAATAACCAAAAACAAGAAAAAAAAAACATTTCATTATGCAGCGTAAAGGCTGCCTGTCTATTTGCTTCTCACGTACTCTGACCTTCTATTCACATGCCTAGCCCTTCGATTCTCACGTACTGTCTATTCCAAAAACCTATTCAACAAAGGTGATTTAAAAATCTGAAAACTGCTGCACTCTGGTTCTTGTGCGTCCTCACCGAATGCCCGACGGGAGGGGCTAGTCAAACCGCTGCGTAGTTTGTGTGTGCTCTCTCCCTCAGCCTGTAATTCTCCTTATCTATGGAGTGACCTTGGTCTAAAGCAGGCTGATAAAGGAGAAAGAAAAAAAAAATGGTTGGAGAATAAAACTCTAAAATAAATTGATTAACTCTCCAAAATTATTTAAAAATGTACTTAAAAGAAAACTTTAAAAAAAAGTTAGATTTATTAAAAAACTCTAGAAAAGAAAAAAAAAATTCACCAAAAAGGGGAGAAAAGTAAAACCGTATTAATCCTAAAACTCTGAAAAAACAACCCTTGTTACTAAAACAGCTAATTAAAAAAAAAACAAAAAAAAAACAGAAAAGAGGTGGAAAAAACTGATTGTAAAATGATAAAAAACAAAGGTTTTGTCTGGTAGCGTAGGCTTGTTTCCTACCGCCCTCTGGAATGTCAGCTGGCTGCTGCCAGCACTTCCCCCTCCCTTATATCTCTGCTTGCTGTCTCTCCAGACACTGAAATCACATAAAAAAAAAAAAAAAAAAAATATTATTCCTCAGAATAGCAAAAAATGAATATAGTTCAGTCTGAATGCCTGAGAATTTTCATGTTAAAACCTGTAGCCAAAAAAAAAAAAAAAAAAAACTAGCTTAAAAAAAAGATCAAAACCAGGAAACAAATGTAACAATGTGATTAGCAGAGGAGGGGGGGTCAAAGGGGTTTTCTTGCTGCTACAGCCAGCAGTGAATGAGATACTGACAGAGCGCACGGAGATGTGATTTAAAGCGACAGTACCTGATACAGACAGTTGACACGTACAATGAGACAGACACCCGGGAGAATACGAATCCCTCTTTGATGATCTGTGACCCATACAAGCTGCTCTGGTAACTGATAACTCACCAATTGCACTGAGCGCGGTGAGGCTCGAGGTCTATCGCTCTCTGTACCATACGCCCTGGCCGGTGCGCCGGTCACAGTAATCTGCAATAGCCTTAATCAAAATTCTCACTTCCACGTCTGATTTGACTGGGATGGCCTTCCGGTGCGTGGACGAATCCACGTCTGATTTGACTGGGATGGCCTCCCGGTGCGTGGACGATTATTGTGAGAACTTTTCCAGCAATTTGTCTTTTGCTATACAGCCCCCAGAAATCAGCAAGCAAAAACACAGTCACCGTTCCAACTTTCTCCCGGTTCACATAAAACATGAAACATATACAGCACAGGAGCAAACAACTCGGCTTATATCCCAGGGCTTTTAGATAAGGGTATGGACTTTTTACACTACCTGGGAATGCGGTGATGACCACGTCCGACCGGCTGGAAGTGTAGGCTAGGACTAGGCACAGGGAACATTCAGGTAAGATGACAGAGTTTTCTTACCTTACTTATGGAGCTGCAGTCTCCGTCCCGTGTGCCAAGGCCAGGGCCAACACCCCCGTCTCTCCGGTCAGCCGGGTCCTCGTGCGTTTCGTCCAATGCCCCGCGTGCAGGCGCCAACTGTTATGGAAATTTAATTAGGATGAATTTATCCTTCCGTGTTTGCTGCTTGCCATGTCCAAATCTCTATTTAATGTCTCTTTTTGAGCGCTCAGAACGAAATGAGACTGTCCACACGAAAGTGTCAGTATAGCAGTTCGTCAAAGACATACATTTATTATTCATTCAAGGTTTTATACGTTTACAAAAAGGGACTGGTTAGTCAATTAAAAGCTGCTAGATTATTGGCTGTTCTAGTGTAAATATGATAATTATGATAATCATGGTAAAAGAGCTGAAGTTGCAGAATTATTGTTTTATATTCTTTTGACCTAGTTGTCTTGCATGACTATAAGGTAAACAACAGATATCTAATAAGACTCCATGTACTTGTTCCTTATGAAGGCCTTATGAAGGCCGGATTCGTTTAAAATGACTGATTATAGCTGGCATGAGCACAGGATTTTTAGCAAGTGAGATCTATCTAACTGTGAACTGTAAATATATATATATGTGAATATACTTTGAATATATGGAATACATATACATTTCCATGACATCAGTAAGCCTTAAATAAGACTAGTGAGGTGATGTTACTGATTTAGTGGACCCATTGACCGGAGCACCAACATGTAGTGGACCAATCTACAGTTTCTCCTTCACTATCCTGAATTGGATATGACCACCAGGTATTGTTCAGCAATTCACTGAGGTTAGCTTCTGGGTAGTGTTGAGCGATACGATACTGCAAATATCGGGTATCGGCCGATATTGGCTGTATCGGAATTCCGATTCCGAGTTCCGATATTTTCGTCATATCGGATACCGGAATCGGAATTGTCACTGTCACTGTCAGTGTCCGTCGGTCGGGTCTGTCAGGAGTCAGCGGCACTTACCTGGCAGAAGATCTCCGGCGGTCACATCCCGGACTGCTTCATGGTCGCCATCCTCTTCTCCCCGGCGGTCACATGCAGTATCTCGCGATAACTGCAGTGACTGCTGGGTAATCGCGGCCGTAAAGCAGTCAGTCCGATGATGTCACCGCCGGGGAAGCTGGTAAGCAGCTGTGCTGCGCCGGGATGACAGGCTCTGCCTGTCATTCCGATGTAGCAGAGCTGGATCGTCGTGGGACAATCGTTACTATGGACTGCGTCGGACAGGTGGTATACTGTTGGTTTGTTTTTTTTATTTTTTTACAGGAGATCGATGGCGTCGCAGGAATGAGAGAGTAATAAAAAAAATGAAAACTGTGTTGTCTCTTTTATTTCATTAAAAGACTTTTTTCTTGCTGTGTCTTTTTTTTAAACATTTAATAACTTTGGGATTAATAATGGATCGGTGTCTTATTGACGCCTCTCCATTATTAACCGGGCTTATTGTCACCGTGCAATCAACGGTGACAATAACCCTTATTACCCCGCTTGCCACCGCTACAGGGCAAGTGGGAAGAGCGGGTAAAGTGCCACAATTGGCACATCTTTTGATGCGCCAAATGTGGGGCTGCTGTAGCCTGGCTGTTGAGGGCCAAAATCCATGGGCCTTGACAGTCTTTTAATACCAGGCCGCAGCAGTCTGCATTTTACTTGGCTGGTTAACAAAAATAGGGGGGATCCCCACGCCGTTTTTTTTCGAGGGGATTCCCTATTTTTGTTAACCAGCCAAGCTAAGCAGACTGCTGTGGCCTGGTATTATCAGGCTTGCAAGGTCCATGGATATTGGATCCTTACCAGCCTGAAAAACCAGGCCTCAGCGGTCTGCTTCATCTGGCTGGTTAACAAAAATAGGGGGGACCCCACGCTAATTTTTTTCGAGGGGATCCCCTATTTTTGTTAATCAGCCAAGATATGCAGACTGCTGTGGCCTGGTATTATCAGGCTGGCAAGGTCCATGGATCTTGGCTCCTTAACAGCCTGAAAATCCAGGCCTCAGCGGTCTGCTTCATCTGGCTGGTTAACAAAAATAGGGGGGACCCCACGCCATTTTTTTTTCGAAGGGAACCCCTATTTTTGTTAATCAGTTCCCTCTGACGTCACTGAAGGTGTCCCTGGCTGACCTGAAGTGAAAGTGGAAAGCAATCAATTAAGCTTTCCACTTCCTTTCCTGTCAGCCAGGAGAGGAGCTCATTCATTTGGGGGTTTACTGTGAGGCTGCAGCATTAGCTGCGGTCCCTGCAGTAAACATTAACCCTTTCTGAAGGATTACACCGTGGGACCTGACTGTGCATGGGATAGGTAAGAATAATTTTGCTTTATTATTTTATTTTTATTACAGGAAATGGTTTTAGCAGGTAAATAAAATATGGTCAAAAACTGTGTGATTATTTCATTAAACTTCTTTTTTATTAAAGTGTGTGTGTTTGATTATTCTTTCATACAATAGGATTAATAATTGATAGTTGTCTAATTGACAGCTCTCAATTATTAACCTGGCTTAAAGTGACCTTTCAATTGCAAGGTCATTTTAACCCCTTATTAACCCATTCGCCACCGCTACAGGGCAATGGGAATAGACGGGCAAAGTGCCAGAAAGGGCAAATCTAATTAGAGATTTGCCCTTTCTGGGGTGTCTGGGGGCAGATGTTAGTAGCCGGGGGGGGCCAAAAATAATGGTCCCTCTCTGGGCTATTATTATCTGCCCCCACTCACTGGCTTTGTCTGTCTGGTTGCGAAAATAGGGCGGGAGCCCACGCATTTTTTTTCAGCAATTTTACACCTCATATATATATATACATGTCATTGAGTTTGTGACACATATATATATATATATATATATATATTTATAGTTCATACACTTCTACATAGTATAATAGCCGCTAATTCAATTGCCGGCTTTTGTGAAAATGCAGAACCCGACATGAAATGACACTTGGTGTACATAGGGTTAACCATGTCCTTTGCTATCTGATTTGCACAAACAATTAAATCAGTCTATGTGTGCAAATTTCACACCTGTAGGGGTTAATTAAAGGTGTAAATTCGTAGCAAAAAAGTCCGTTTTTTTTACAACGAATTTACACCTTTAATTAACCCCTACAGGTGTGAAATTTTGCAAACATAGACTGATTTAATTGTTTGTGCAAATCAGATAGCAAACTACATGAAAAGACATGGTTAACCCTATGTACACCAAGTGTCATTTCATGTCGGGTGCTTCTGTCTTTTCACTGAAGCCGGCTTTACCCGGCAATTGAATCAGAGGATATTTTACTATGTAGAAGTGTATAAACTATACATATATGTATATATATATGTCACAATGACATGTATATATATATATATGTATTCTATGTGTGTATATTTAGTGTTTACAAGGAAAGAATGGGGTTTTTTTTAGTTCCGATATTTTGTTCCCATAGACTTACATGGGACTTCCGGTATCGGTATCGGGTATCGCCGATATTTTAATGGTATCGGCGATACCATTCCGATTCCGATACTTAGGGATATCGGAAAGTATCGCTCAACACTACTTCTGGGGCATCAACAAAGAAATTAAAGGAATTTTCAGCATTTTGGCCAGAGAGAAGTCCTTAAATTATCTGTTGCTCCGGAATCAATAAGTGCTTTTCCTGTGAACACAGAGGAACTGTAAGAAATTTACATAAATTACTTGTGCCTATCTGTTGTGGAGGAAAGAGTTAATCCTAGGATGATACCTACCTAGGATCCTAGTTTTATGACAAATTCATGTAGAAATATGGAAAATTCTTAAGGTTTCACAAACTTTCCAGCACCACTGAAATCTCATCTCCTGAGATCTTGGTGCTGAAATCTCCATCTGTACATTCGCCGCCACTGGGCAGCCATTTTCCCAGAGTCCACCGCATAGGAAACCATGCAACTGTGGGGGCTCTGGCCTTTCACAAAATATTGGCAGAGCCCCCGTAGCACGTAACAGCAGTAGCACAGAACACCCGCAGCACGGAACACCCGCAGCACTGAACAGCCGCAGCAGCGTTCCGCACATCCGAACACCCCCTGCAGCGACCCTAGGACCCTTCTCCACCGCAGCCAGTAAGGTATATCCGCATTATAAGATGCACTCCCATTTTCCCCCCAAATTTGGGGGAAAAAGTTTGTATAATCCAAAAATATGGTATATTTCCTAAGTCATATGGCAAGGCTCTAGAGTTGAGCGAAACAGGTCGGTCAGATTCAAAAATCGCTGACTTTCGACGCCGTGAATTCGGCCATGCGGTCGTAGACCTGAGCGCCAAAGTCGGTTTTCCCATAATGCTTGCAGGCGCCTTTTCTCAGCCAATGAGCAAGGACGTACACTGTGGGCAACGAGATGACATGGGCAGCGGCCACCACCATTTAAGAGAAGGGCATTGCTGTGATTGGCTTGCTTTGGGGGGTGTCATAGTGTCTATAAAAGCCCTGACCGCCTACCGCTATTTTACTTCTGCCGATCTTAACAGTAGGGAGAGGTTGCTGACGCTGTTTATCAGTAGGGAGAGAGTTAGGGCTGGAAAGAGAAGTTCTTCTGTGCTTGTGCTGATAGCAATTGTGCTGTACAGTTAGTGTGCAGTGACAGGGGAGGATTTTGTTGTGTGCAGCAGCGCTAGTTATTAGGCTGCCTGCCAGTGACAGGGGAGGATTTTCTTGTGTGCAGCAGTGCTGGTTATTAGGCTGCCTGATAGCTGTATTGCTGTGTGTACACTGCGGTGCAGACTGCTTTTTACACAGCACTAATACTTTTATTCTTTTTTTCTGCAGTTATCGAGCGTTCATTTTTTCCCACACCGTATAGAGCTGTACGCTCCTTATGTTGCGACCACGCACCACAATTGTGGATACCAGGGCTATGGGGTACTCGGAGCCGAGCCCATGGAAATCTATGGGAGTTGTCACTGGTAGCGGTGGCTCGGTCCGTGGCCCTGGCGGTCGTGCAATGGGGGATATTTACAGGGGATTATAAGGTAGGTAGTTCGTGACGCCACCTGTGGTATCTGGTTAATTGAACCAGCGCTGCTGTAAGGGTCTTCACAGGGGATGTTATGGGGCAGCTGGGTGGTAAGTCTCCCACAGGTGATGATGATGCAGGGTATAGATAATAATTCAGTCACACACAAGGTAGCTCCTTTTCATACCTTTTACTGATGATGGTTCAAGCAGATCCCGGGGAGCTGGTCGGGGTGGAGAGTGCACTTTCCGGTAACAGCTGAGCAGGTTAGAGGCCTCCTTAACTTCCAATGTGTAGGTGAGTCCAACTTGCCTGAAGCGAAGTTAACTCTGAATCTCCAGCTTTCTCAGTAGCTGTCCTGCCCGGCCAACATTGTGGTGGAGACTTCTAAGTGGTGAAAACTAAGTCTATATTGCTGATCAGGCTAGACCCGTTATCCCTGTCTCCGGTTACGTATTGGCACTTAGGGCTGCTCTCTGCGACCTGTAGTCCAGATGCCTCCGGTTTTCTTGTTACTATGCCTGAAACAGTAGCAACGCTTCGGACTCCGGTGTCCGGCAATTTAGTGCAGGCAATCCAATACCTGTAGCACTTCTCTATCTTCTCCACTGTGCCCCTCGCCCTGCTTCCCGCTTTTAACATAAGCACTTGTGGCAGTTGTGGAATAATGTCAGCTTCATCCAGAGCTCGCTGCACAGTCTCAGTTTCCTCCAAAGTCCATGTGTAGCCCTGGTGTTAGGCACACGCAGTACCCTGGAGAATGTGTGGAGAGATAGCAGTTCAATGCTCAATACCCATTCACTCAACATACACTAGACACACCCTTAGGGTAGTGTAGTCATTTGTGAGGGAGTGGTCAGCGAGTCAGTGCCTGGACTTCAGAGAGAAAGGTCTAGCCTGGACTGAGGAAAGAAAGAGATCCAGTCTGAGCCTGTTTAGCAGTTCAGCAAGTGGAGGCCAGTAAGGGCGAGATATAGATCACCTCAGCCTGGTCAGAGCTGTACCTCACTTGAAGACACTGATTAAGAAAGAAGAGCTTAGTACAGAATTACTTCAGTCTCCTGTCTAAAGGACAGTGAAAGGTTCAGAGACGTGCTCCTGCCTATTGGATAACTGAGAGTCTGGAACTAACTCTAAAGGAAGAGAAGAAGGGAGTGATTATATGACTTTTTGCAAGTGTGAGTGTTTATGCTACCAGCGAGGACAAGGCGAAAGGCACAGTGGAAAAGATTATTTGAAAAGTGCTTTTGGATTGAAGAAGTCCTGCACATTGTAACCGGTCACTGGGGACCGAAGGATCACTATTAGCTTCAAGCATAGTGGTAAGAAAACCAGAGATTTACCGGACCTTAGGTCGCGGCAAACAGCCCCAAATAGTCAGTACGTAACTGGGGTCAGGGGGAGTGAAGACTTTGAGCCTGATCAGCAAGATAGGAATTCAGCTCTCTCACAGGAAGGCTCCTACCACAAAACTGACTGGGCAGTACAGCTATGGAATAGCTGGAGTTACAGAGGGAACTACGCTTCAGGCTGGTTGTACTCATCGTGTTGAAAGTAAAGGAGGCCCCTAACTTGTCCAGCTGCTATCTCGAAATACATTCTCCTTGGATCAGCCTCCCTGGGACCTGCCTGAACATCTTACAAGTAAAGGTATGGAAAGACGCTGACCGTGTGAGACTGTGTTATTTATCTGCACCCGACTTCACTAACTTCATAGACTTTGAGGGACCAGTCCCACCTGTAGGGGACCCGACATCTAGCTGCCTCACCATCCCCTCAGAGATCTACAGCAGCGCTGGTACAAATTACCAGAAGACTACAGGTGGCGTCACGAACTGTATATATATATCCCCTGTAAATATTCCCCCAACATACGCCAGACCGCCAGGGCCACAGACCGAGCCACCGCTACCTGTGACAAACCCCATAGACTTCCATGGGCTCGGCTCTGAGTACCCCATTGCCCTGGTAATCCACAATTGTGGTGGCGGGTCGACACATCCACACAGGACCGAGACTGAATGGCTGCTCTGTCCTTGAGACAGAAGCTAACAGGCTGAACTCCACTGAACACTAAGCTCCACTCAGACTGATCTTATCTCAGACAGATAACTATCCAGGGGACGACTCACTCCTGAGCCTCCCGGAGCTAACTATCTGACTATCTCAGACAGGAAACTATCCAAGGGATGACTCACTCCTGAGCCTCCCGGAGCTAACTGACTGAACTAACTCGTCTCTCTCACTCTCTGCTTTCTTCCCAGACAGGAAACAGACTCTGACTGCCACGTGTCACCCCCCTTATATCTCAGATGGGCGTGTCTGAAAGTGTGAGTGACAGTGAATGCATATCAAGCGTTGCTGTTACCTTCTAGTGCACTCTCCTGGACTTTTATGTGTGCCTGCGTAGCTGGGCTACACACTTACACACTACCATGTATCGGCTGGTATCACGGACAAATACATGCTGACTATCTGTGTGTGACTCCGGAAATATATACGGAGATTTACAATTACCCCTAGACTGTATACAGTTGTACACTTGTGATACAGTACCCTTTTTCTGCATTTTATATTCTGGTCTAATCCATACTGAGCCTGTGAGCGTCTGTGTCTGACTCCGGAAATATATACGGAGATTTACAATTAACCCTAGACTGTATACAGCTTTACGCTTGTGATACAGTACCCTTTTTCTGCTTTTTATATTCTGGTCTAATCCACACTGAAAAAAAAAAATACCAGTACTCACTATCTCCCCCGCTGCTCTGAAGAAGCGCGCTCTGGACTCTGTCTTCTCCTGGCACGGGCGGCGTGACGTCATCATGGCGCGCAGGCGGCGTGATGACGATCACGTCGTCTGTGCTGCATATGGAAGGCCGCAAGGCCTTCCTCACTCTGCACATTCCGCCCGCCGCGATTAAAGGGCCCGCCGCCCGCCGGCAATGAACTGTTGAACTGTCAGTTCATTGTCGGCAGGGCCGGTTCTTTCACTGTGCGCCCCCTGCTTCAAGGGGGGGCAGCTGCCCCACCCTGCCCCACGGTGGGTACGCCCATGCCGGAAGGCTTAATAACCTTCTTGAATGTGATTTTGAGTACTTTGAGGGGTGCAGTTTTTAGAATGGTGTCACTTGTGGGTATTTTCTGTCATATAGGACCCCCAAAGTCACTTCAAGCCTATGGCTATTTGCACACGTTTAGTAAAATGGATGCAGAAATTTTTACACCATTTCTGCATCTCTTGACAGGAAAAGCACAGCAGTAAAAATATTGTTTTTTGATGCCCTTTTGTTCTATGTTTTTTGTCTGATTTGAGTGAGGTCAATGGTGAAAAATGCTGGCAAAAACGAACAGAGAATTGATATGTTACATATTATTTGCAAGTCAAAAATACTCAACGTGTGCATGACACTTCAGGTTTCTCATTCACTTTGCTGGCATCAGGATTGCTTCAGATTTTGCTAGCAAGTCAGCATGGCAAAAAACACACCAAAAATGCATCAAATCTGCAACGTGTCCACAAGCTCTAACTGCAAAATCAGCTCTATAATATGGCGCTCTCCCTTATGAGCTTTCCACTATGCCTGAAAGTAGTCAACGATTACATGTAGCATATTAGCACAACAAAGAGAAATTGCACAACAAACTGTGCAGTCCATTTTTTACTATTACCCCTCCTAAACGTTAAAAACCTAGGGCTAGAACAACATTTTAGTGGTTAAAACGTATTCTTCATTGCCCAATGGTATAATGATATATAACACACCTATAGTATGCTCACTGCACTCCTAGTTGAATTCATTTAGGGCTGTAGTTTGTAAAATGGTGTCACTTGTAGGGGTGTTCCACTATGCATTAGGCACATCAGGGGCTCTTCAAACATGACATGGAGTCCGCTACAATACGGAAAATAAGTATTTGATATACTGCCAATTTTGCAAGTTTTCTTACCAGCAAAGCGTAGAGCGTAGAAAAACAGAACATAATATTTGGTACAAAAACCTTTGTTTGCAATTACAGAGGTCAGACATTTCCTGTAGTTTTTGACAAACTGCAGCAGGGATTTTGACCCACTCCTCCATACAGGTCTTCTGAGAGAAGGAGGTTGTTTCCCAAAACCTCACGATTAGTGTTGAGTAGTGTTGAGCGATACGATACCGCAAGTATCGGGTATCGGCCGATATTAGCTGTATCGGACTTTCGATATTGACTTTCGATATTTCCCATATATCGTATACCGGAATCGGAATTGTCACTGTCACTGTGAGTGTCCGTCGGTCGGGTCTGTCAGGAGTCAGCGGCACTTACCTGGCAGAAGATCTCCGGTGGTCACGGCCTGGACTGGTTGATGGCCGCCATCATCTTTCCCCGGCGGTCACATGCAGTTTCTCGCGATAACTGCAGTGACTGCTGGGTAATCCCAGCCGTAAAGCAGTCAGTCCGATGACGTCACCGCCGGGGAAGCAGGTAATCAGCTGTGCTGCGCCGGGATGACAGCCTCTGCCTGTCATTCCGATGTAGCAGAGCTGGATTGTCGTGGGACAGTCGTTACTATGGACTGCGTCGGACAGGTGGTATACTGTTGGTTTGTTTTTTTCCTTTTTTTACAGGAGATCGATGGCGTCGCAGGAATGAGAGTATAATAAAAGAAATGAAAACTGTGTTGTCTCTTTATTTCATTAAAATACTTTTTTCTTGCTGTGTCTTTTTTTTTATACATTTAAAAACTTTGGGATTAATAATGGATCGGTGTCTTATTGACACCTCTCCATTATTAACCGGGCTTATTGTCACCGTGCAATCAACGGTGACATTAACCCCTTATTACCCCACTTGCCACCGCTACAGGGCAGTGGGAAGAGCCGGGTAAAGTGCCACAATTGGCACATCTTTTGATGCGCCAAATGTGGGGCTGCTGTAGCCTGGTATTATCAGGCTGTTGAGGGCCAAAATCCATGGGCCTTGACAGTCTTTTAATACCAGGCCGCAGCAGTCTGCATTTTACTTGGCTGGTTAACAAAATTAGGGGGACCCCTACGCCGTTTTTTTTTTTCGAGGGGATCCCCTATTTTTGTTAACCAGCCAAGCTAAGCAGACTGCTGTGGCCTGGTATTATCAGGCTGTCAAGGTCCATGGATATTGGCTCATTACCAGCCTGAAAAACCAGGCCTCAGCAGTCTGCTTCATCTGGCTGGTTAACAAAAATAGGGTGGACCCCACGCCAATTTTTTTTCGAGGGGATCCCCTATTTTTGTTAACCAGCAAAGATAAGCAGACTGCTGTGGCCTGGTATTATCAGGCTGGCAAGCAGGGTCGGACTGAGGCACCAGGACACCGCAGAAACCTACGGTGGGCCCCAGCTCCTGCGTGGTGGGCCCTGATTTGAAAGGATAGGTCGCGGGGCAGAGGGGGCGGTGGCCCCGGGGCCCGTGCTCTGAGGGGGCCCACCCGGAGCTACGATACAGTTACATTCTGCGGCAGAGCAGGGAGAATCGCTCTCCCTGCTCTGCCGCCCGGAAGCTATGGGGCCTGAACAGGCGTTGGGGGGGCCCGGTGCCAGCAGTGGGCCCCCCACCCGTCATCGGAGGGTCAGCTGTATCGGCATCCAGCCGATAAAGCTGACCGCATAGAGAGAGAAGGAGCGAGCGCTCCTTCTCTCCCATAATCCCCCTCTCAGCGTATGACAGCGGGCGCAATAACATCACCTGCCGGCGCCCGCTGTCAGACGCTGAGAGGGAGAACAGTGAGCAGCACAGGAGCCGGGAGGTGAGTATTTTTTTTTTTTTTTTTTTTTAATGGGGGTGCAGTCGAGTCCTGGCTGGAGAAGTCGTCATGTCGGTGTGTCCCAGATGGAAAAGACATGAAAAGTGAACAATTCCATTAGAAAGAACATCAGCGGTAAGTCATTATCTGTACCTGTGCTGTAATCTATATGTTCTGTAGGACTGGTATTATTTAACACAGACCATATGGCGGTAATATCAATATTGGTCTTTTTATATATAGATTATTTTGGCCAACAGCGCGGTCATTTGCTGAGGTTCTCTGATGATGGGCCCACTCAGAAGTTTTGCCCCCACTAAACCAAAACCCTAGCTACGCCTATGGCTCTCTCTCTAGTCTTTCTTTCTCGCTCTCTGTTCTTTCCTTCTCGCTCTCTGTTCTTTTTTCTCTCTGGTCTTTCTTTCTCTCTTTTCTTTCTTTCCGCTCTTTCTTTCTCTGTTTATTCTTTCTCTCTCGCTGCTCTTTCTTTCTTTTCCTAAGTACCAGCCACTGTGCCCTCATTACCAGTCAGTGTGATCAGCAGTGCTAAATGGTTACGCTTGGGGCGAGGATATGGGTGTGATTAGCTGTGAAATGGGTGTTGTCGGAGCGTGGCCTAAAATTTTCAGCGGCGCGCAACATGCGTCGCAGCCTTTAATCCTCTTTCCTGTCTTCCAAATTTGGGAGGTATGCTGTATGACCTCCCTACAACTTCTGGCCATGCTCCTGATGAGCGCGACGGATGGTCTCGTGAGGGATCTCCTCCCACACCTGGACTAAAGCATCCACCAACTCCTGGACAGTCTGTGGTGCAACGTGGCATGGCCTAAAATTTTCTGCAGCATGCACAGCGTGCCACAGCCTTTGTCCCTCTTTCCCTTATTCAAAGGTTGGGAAGTTTGATGTTGGGCCGCAAGAATATATTTTCTCTGGTGGGCCCAAGGTACTCCAGTCCGACGCTGCTGGCAAGGTCCATGTATGTTGGCTCCTTAACAGCCTTAAATACCATGCCTCAGCAGCAGGGGCGTACATATAAATCATGGGGCCCCATAGCAAAAGTCTGAATGTTCCCCACCCCCCAAAAAAAAAACCCAGAGGCATTGTAAATGTAAAATGCCAGCACAGTGAGGGAAGTTGAGTCGCACAGAGACAGGGGTTTTGGGGGTACTCGGCACCGATCACGTCGACTTCTATGGGGGATGTCACGAGAAGCACAGCTCGGTCCGTGACCTGGGCGATCACTGGAATGTGGGATATTTCCAGGGGATGATAGAATGTTCGTGTAGTTTGTCGTGACGCCACCTGTAGTTCCTGGTCAGGGTGTCCAGCGCTGCTGTGGAGGTCCTCTGGAAGGGATGGTGTAGTGCAGGTAGGTGATAAGTCTTCTACAGGTAACACACTATCCTTCCAGGGCAGATAGATGTGAGATAGAGCAATGGTGCAGAGTGATGTAGCAGAGTGGAGTATGCGACGTAGTAAGAAAGCAGGAAAGGAAACAATTCTTACTACAAAGACATGCAGCATAAGGCTGCCTCAACCCCTCCCATCCAACTAGCTACACCCTGTTCTAACCAGCCTGAGCTAGACCATCCCATTGGGTCCGCCTACACTCAGCTGGCATAGTGTACTGTTGAATGCAGTGGTTGGAGTCAATGGGGTGTTTCCTCCTTACCTGAGAGTAAGTTGTCACACCGCTGGGTGCGATGCAACATCTCTGTGGCGACTGGACCCTCGGGTGCTTCTGTCTTTTCACAAATGCCGGCTTTACCCGGCAATTGAATCAGAGGCTATTTTACTATGTAGAAGTGAATAAACTATAAATATATGTGTATATATATATATATATGTCACAATGACATGTATATATATATATATATGTATTCTATGTGTGTATATTTTGTGTTTACAAGGAAAGAAAGTGTTTTTTTAGTTGCGATATTTTGTTCCCATAGACTTACATGGGACTTCCGGTATCAGGTATCGCCGATATTTTAGTGATATCGGCGATACCATTCCGATCCGATATTTTTGGATATCGGAAAGTATCGCTCAACTCTAGTGTTGAGCATTTCAATACTGCAAATATCGGGTATCGGCCGATATTTGCTGTATCGGAATTCCGATTCTGAGTTCCGATATTTTTGTCATATCGGATACCGGAATCTGAGTTTTCCGACAAAGTCTATGGGAGTTCCTGTGTCACAGAACGAAGTATGTGACACAGGAACTTCCCGAAACTGTCACTGTCAGTGTCGGTCGGGTCTGTCAGGTGTCAGGACTCAGCAGAGTCAGCACTTACCTGGCAGAAGATCCCCTTCCCAGGTGATAACTGCAGTGACTGCGGGGTACTGGGTAATCTCGGCCAGCTGTACTCGCGACAGCTGGCCATAAACCAGTCCGGATGACGTCACCGCCGGGGACGCAGCTCTGATAAGCAGCTCTGCTCTATGTGGATGTCAGGCTCAGTCTGTCATCCAGATGTAGCAGAGCTGGACTCGTCGTGGGACACTCGTGATTTTGGACTGCGTCGGACAGGGATTATTTGTGTTGGTTTGTTGTTTTTGTTTTTTTACAGGAGAACGATGGCGTCGCAGGATGAGCGTGCAATAAAAACAATGAAAACTGTGTGGTGTTTTATTTCATTAAAAGACTTTTTTCTGGCTGTGTCTTTTTTTAAAAATTTTCAAACTATGATTAATAATGGATCGGTGTCTTATTGACGCCTCTCTATTATTAACCGGGCTTATTGTCACCGATCAATCAAAGGTGACATTAACCCCTTATTACCCCGCTTGCCACCGCTACAGGGCAAGTGGGAAAAGCCGGGTAAAGTGCCACAATTGCCGCATCTTTGTATGCGACATTTGTGGGGCTGCTGCAGCCTGGTATTTTTAGGCTGTTGAGGGCCAAAATCCATGGGCCTTGACAGAAAAATATTTAGACTTGAGAGTCCTCAGTGGTTGATACCTTTTAATGGCTAACTGAAAAGATGGTAACAAATTGCAAGCTTTCGAGACTACTCCGGTCTCTTCATCAGGCAAAGACTAAAACAAAAACTGAAGAATCACATATTTATATACACAAGAGGACACAGGAATAGTGCAATAGGTAAGACATGTGACGTGAAGCAGAACTGTCATTATGGCAGAGGAATGAACATAAATATTGGAACAGATCATAGATAAGGAGGGGAACAGATCATAGATAAGGAACTGCCATAATGACAGTTCTGCTTCACGTCACATGTCTTACCTATTGCACTATTCCTGTGTCCTCTTGTGTATATAAATATGTGATTCTTCAGTTTTTGTTTTAGTCTTTGCCTGATGAAGAGACCGGAGTAGTCTCGAAAGCTTGCAATTTGTTACCATCTTTTCAGTTAGCCATTAAAAGGTATCAACCACTGAGGACTCTCAAGTCTAAATATTTTTCTATCTACTGGCTAACACGGTACGAAGATACACATCTTTCCTATGGGCCTTGACAGTCTTTTAATACCAGGCCGCAGCAGTCTGCATTTTACTTGGCTGGTTAACAAAAATAGGGGGATCCGCACGCCATTTTTTTTTCGAGGGGATCCCCTATTTTTGTTAACCAGCCAAGCTAAGCAGACTGCTGTGGCCTGGTATTATCAGGCTTGCAAGGTCCATGGATATTGGATCCTTACCAGCCTGAAAAACCAGGCCTCAGCAGTCTGCTTCATCTGGCTGGTTAACAAAAATAGGGGGTACCCCACGCCATTTTTTTTTCGAGGGGATCCCCTATTTTTGTTAACCAGCCAAGCTAAGCAGACTGCTGTGGCCTGGTATTATCAGGCTTTCAAGGTCCATGGATATTGGCTCCTTAACAACCTGAAAAACCAGGCCTCAGTAGTCTGCTTTATCAGGCTGGGTAAGAAAAATAGGGGGGACCCCACGCCATTTTTTTTTCGAGGGGATCCCCTATTTTTGTTAATCAGTTCACTTCAGGTCAGCCAGGATTCCCTCTGATGCTGTGGGTGTCCCTGGCTGACCTGAAGTGAAAGTGGGAAGCAATCAATTATGCTAACCACTTCCTCTCCTGTCAGCCAGGAGAGGAGATGATTCAGTCGGGGGTTTACTGTGAGACTGTCAGCATTAGCTGAGGTCTCTGCAGTAAACTTTAACACTTTCAGAAGGATTACATCGGGGGACCTGACTGAACTTTAGATAGGTAAGAATAATGTTGCTTTATTATTTTATTTTTATTACAGGTGAACAAGGGCTTCGCAAGGAATGGCAGTAAAATAAAATATGGTCAAAAACTGTGTGTTTATTTCATTAAAATGATTTTTAATTAATGTGTGCGTGTTTTATTTTTATTTCATACAATAGGATTAATAATTGATAGTTGTCTAATTGACAGCTCTCAATTATTAACCTGGCTTAAACTCACCTTTCAATAGCAAGGTGGCTTTAAACCCTTATTAACCCATTCGCCACCGCAACAGGGCAATGGGAATAGACGGGCAAAGTGCCAGAAAGGGCGAATCTAATTATAGATTTGCCTTTTCTGGGGTGTCTGGGGGCAGATGTTAGTAGCCAGGGGGGGCCAAAAATAATGGTCCCTCTCTGGGCTATTATTATCTGCCCCCACTCGCTGGCTTTGTCTGTCTGGTTGAGAAAATAGGGCGGGAGCCCACGCATTTTTTTTCAACAATTTTACACCTCATATCTATATATATATATATATATATATATATATATATATATATGCACATGCCATTGAATTTGTGACACATATATATATATATTTATAGTTCATACACTTCTACATAGTATCATAGCCGCTAATTCAATTGCTGGCTTTTGTGAAAATACAGAACCCGACATGAAATGACACATGGTTTACACAGAGTTAACCATGTCATTTCATGTAGTTTGATATATTGTTTTCACTAACAATTACATGAGTGTATGTGTGCAAAATTTGACACATGTAGGGGTTAATTAAAGGTGTAAATTCGTAGCAAAACAATGCGTTTTTTTTACAACGAATTTACACCTTTAATTAACCCTACATGTGTCAAATTTTGCACACATACACTCATGTAATTGTTTGTGAAAAACATATATCAAACTACATGAAAAGACATGGTTAACTCTATGTAAACCATGTGTCATTTCATGTCGGGTGGTTCTGTATTTTCACAAAAGCCGGCATTACCCGGCAATTGAATCAGAGGCTATTTTACTATGTAGAAGTGTATGAACTATAAATATATGTATATATATATGTCACAATGACATGTATATATATATATATGTATTCTATCTGTGTATATCTAGTGTTTACAAGGAAAGAAAGAGGTTTTTTTAGCGCTGATATTTCTGTCCCATTGACTTGCATTGAGTTTCCGGTATCGGATCGGCGATACCCGATACTTTTTGAGTATCGGACCGATCCAATCCGATCCGATATTTTAGGATATCGGGCAGTATCGCTCAACACTACTCACGATACATGACCCCATCCATCCTCCCTTCAATATGGTGCAGTCGATAATTTCTGTTTGTTCCGGGGAATTGTCCTTTGTTTTTTTTTAGTAATTTGTTTCATATAGTATTTTTTTAGAGCTAGATTACAGAGATATTTTTTGATGCCAACATATAAATCAAACTTGTTGGATACCCTCGTAGTGTATTGTCAGCAAGGACAATACCAACTGCAAAGTTGCTGTTTACTAACCACTCAACTATCATCTGCTACTAGAGTTGAGCGAAACAAGTCGGCCAGATTCATAAGTCGCCAACTTTCGCCAAAGTCGGGTTTCGCCGAGCGAAACCCAACCATGGCGTGAAGTCGGCCATGCGTTCGGCAAAACGAGCGCCAAAGTCGGTTTTCCCATAATGCTTGCAGACGCCTTTTTTCAACCAATGAGCAAGGACGTACACTGTGGGCAACGAAATGACATGGGCAGCGTCCACCACCATCTTAGAGAAGGGCATTGCAGTGATTGGCTTGCTTTGGGGGGCTTCATAGTGTCTATAAAAGCCCTGACCGCCGACCGCCTTTTTACTTCTGCCGATCTTAACAATAGGGAGAGGTTGCTGACGCTGTTTATTAGTAGGGAGAGAGTTAGGGCTGGAAAGAGAAGTTCTTCTGTGCTTGTGCTGATAGCAATTGTGCTGTACAGTTAGTGTGCAGTGACAGGGGAGGATTTTCTTCTGTGCAGCAGCGCTAGTTATTAGGCTGCCTGATAGCTATATTGCTGTGTGTACACTGCTGTGCAGACTGCTTTTTAGACACCACTAATACTTTTAGGCCGGGGTCACACTGGCGACAGAATCAGACTGCAATACGATGAAATATCGCATTGCAGTCTGCCCTATGTTAATCTATGGAGCAGCTCCCAGTATCAGATTTTTTGTGGTCCGTTTTAAACGTCCGAGTGCAATCGCAGCATGCTGCGATTGTCACCGATTGTGGGTCGACTATCGCCAATGCAAGTCTATGGGAGCGATGAAAAATCGGATTACAAACGGACCGCACGTGTGACTTGCGATTAAATCGCATCGGTGTCCATTAGAAAAGCCGGCAATTCATCCCCGGCTATACTGTAAAATCACACTGACAGCTTTAATAAAGAATAGAAAGAATATATATACACACATAGAATACATATATATATATATGTGATTGTGACATATATATACATTATTTATAGTTCTTACACTTCTACATACTGTAATAGCCGCTAATTCAATTGCCGGCTTTTGTGAAATCACAGAACCCGACATGAAATGATACATTGTTTAGACACAGTTAACCATGTCATTTCCTGTATTTTGATATATGGTTTGAACTTACAATTACATAAGTGTATGTGTGCAAAATTTCAGACATGTAGGGGTTAATTAAAGGTGTAAATTCGTTGAAAAAAAATGCGTGGGCTCCCGCTGTATTTTCTCCACCAGACAGACAAAGCAAGCGAGTGGGGCAGATAATAATAGCCTAGGGAGGGTACATTTTTTTTTGTGCCACCCCTGGCTAATAACATCTGCCCCCAGACACCCCAGAAAGGGCAAATCTCTAATTAGATTTGCCCTTTCTGGCACTTTGCCCGTCTATTCCCATTGCCCTGTAGCGGTGGCGAATGGGTTAATAAGGGGTTACAGCCACCTTGCAATTGAAAGTTGACTGTAAGCCAGGTTAATAATTGAGAGCTGTCAATTAGACAACTATCAATTATTAATCCTATTGAAGTAAATAAAAAAACACACACACTTTAAGAATAAATAATTTTAATGAAATAAAAACACATTTTTTTGACCATCTTTTATTTTACTCTTAATCCGTGCGAAGCCCTTGATCTCCTAAAATAAATATAAAATAATAAAACAACATTATTCTTACCTATCTGGCGATCTGTCACGTCCCACGATGTAATCCTTCACAAAGGGTTAACTAGCAATCAGCTAAGCAGCGCAACTAATGCTGCGTGCTCAGCTGATAGCTCCTGAATGAATGAGCTTATCTCCTGCCGACAGGAGAGGATGTGATTAATGAATGAAGCTTAATTGATTGTGTCCCACTTTCACCTTAGGTCAGGTCACTGAAGTGAAAGTGGCAATAAATCAATTAAGCTTCATTCATTCATCTCTTCCTCTCCTTTCGCCGGGAGAGGAAGTTATTCATTCAGGGGGTTAGAGCTCGGAGACAGCATTAGCTCTCTGCGAGCTGTAACCTGTTAACCCTTTCTGATGGATTACACCGTGGGACCTGACTGTACATCGGATTGATAAGAATAATTTTGGTTTTTTATTTTATTTTTATTACAGGAAATGGTTTTAGCAGGAAAATAAAATATGGTCAAAAACTGTGTTTTTATTTCATTAAACTTCTTTTTTATTAAACTGTGTGTGTTTGATTTTTCTTTCATACAATAGGATTAATAATTGATAGTTGTCTAATTGACAGCTCTCAATTATTAACCTGGCTTACAGTCACCTTTCAATTGCAAGGTGGCTGTAACCCCTTATTAACCCATTCGCCACCGCTACAGGGCAATGAGAATAGACGGGCAAAGTGCCAGAAAGGGCAAATCTAATTAGAGATTTGCCCTTTCTGGGGTGTCTGGGGGCAGATGTTAGTAGCCGGGGGGGCACAAAAAAAATGTACCCTCCCTAGGCTATTATTATCTGCCCCCACTCGCTTGCTTTGTCTGTCTGGTGGAGAAAATACAGCGGGAGCCCACGCATTTTTTTTCAACGAATTTACACCTTTAACCCCTTACTGCCATCGGACATACTATCCCGTCCATGGTACCTGGGCCCGTATGACCATGGACGGGATAGTGCGTCTTGTGCGATCGGACGCGCTCCCGGGGGGAGCGCAGCCGATCGCGGCCGGGTGTCAGCTGATTATCACAGCTGACACCCATGACTGTGTGTCAGGAGCGGTCACGGACCGCTCCCGGCACATTAACCCCTTGGACACCGCGATCAAACATGATCGTGGTGTACTGGGGGCACAGGGGAGGATTGCGCAGGGTGGGGGCTCCCTGCGCGCCCCCTGAGACCCTCAGAGCAGCGCGATGTGATCGCGCTGTTCTGAGGGCTTCCTCCCTCCCAGGACCCGGATCCAAGATGGCGCCGGGGTCCTGGAGGGAGGCGGCTACCTCAGTGCCTGCCGAGAGCAGGCACTGAGAAGCCTGCTGCACTGCCTGAGCGATCGCTGGTGTGACAGAGTGCTGTGCACACTGTCACACCAGCGATCTGATAAAATACAGTGATGTCCCACCCTGGGACAAAGTAAAAAAGTTAAAAAAATAAAAATAAACATGTTTTAAAAAAAAATCCAAAATAAATAAAAAAAAAAAATATATTCCCCAATAAATTCACTTCTTCCTGTAAATAAAAAAAACAAAGCAATAAAAGTACACATATTTGGTATCGCCGCGTCCGTAACGACCCCCCCTATAAAATTGTCCCACTAGTAAACCCCTCTAGTGAACCCCTTAAAAAAAAAAACGAAGCAAAAAATCAATGCTTTATCATCATACCGCCGAACAAAAAGTGGAATAGCACGCGATCAAAAAGACCGATATAAAAAACATGATACTGCTGAAAACGTCATCTTGTCCCGCAAAAAACGAGCCATCATACAGCATCATCAGCGAAAAAATAAAAAAGTTATAGCTCTCAGAATAAAGCGATGCAAAAATAATTATTTTTTATATAAAATTGTTTTTATTCTATAAAAGCGCCAAAACATGAAAAAATGATATAAATGAGGTATCGCCATAATCATACTGACCCGAAGAATAAAACTGCTTTATCAATTTTACCACACGCGGAACGGTATAAACGCCTCCCCCAAAAAAAATTCATGAATTGCTGATTTTTGTTCATTTTAACCTCCCAAAAATCGAAATAAAAAGCGATCAAAAACGTCACGTGCTCAAAAATGGTACCAATAAAAACGTCAACTCGTCCCGCAAAAAATAAGACCTCATATGACTCTGTGGGCCAAAATATGCAAAAATTATAACTCTCAAAATGTGATGATGCAAAAACTATTTTTGCAATAAAAAGCGTATTTTAGCGTGACAGCTGCCAATCATAAAAACCCGCTATAAATAGTAAATCAAACCCCTCTTTATCACCCCCTTAGTAAGGGAAAAATAATAAAATTAAAAAAAAGTATTTATTTCCATTTTCCCTTTAGGGTTAGGGTTGCGGCTAAAGTTAGGGTTAGGGTTGGCGCTAAAGTTAGGATTAGGGTTAGGGTTGGGATTAGGGGTGTGTTAGGGTTAGGGTTGGAGTTAGAATTGGGGGGTTTCCGCTGTTTAGGCACATCAGGGGCTCTCCAAATGTGACATGGCGTCTGATCTGAATTCCAGCCAATTCTGCGTTGAAAAAGTCAAACGGTGCTCTTTCACTTCTCAGCTCTGCCATGCGTCCAAACAGTAGTTTATCCCCACATATGGGGTATCAGCGTACTCTGGACCCCAAGAGTTATTGTGCAATTTGTCCTATTTCTTCTGTTACCCTTGGGAAAATAAAAAACTGGGGGCGAAAATATCATTTTTGTACAAAAAAAATTATTTTTTTGTTTTTACGGCTGTACATTATAAACTTCTGTGAAGCACTTGGGGCTTCATAGCGCTCACCACACATCTAGATAAGTTCCTTGTGGGGTCTATTTTCCAAAATGGGGTCACTTGTTGGGGATTTCCACTGTTTAGGCGCATCAGGGGCTCTCCAAATGCGACATGACGCCCCCAGACCATTCCATCAAAGTCTGCAATCCAAAACGTCACTACTTCCCTTCCGAGCCCCAACGTGTACCCATACAGTAGTTTTCTCCCACATATTGGATATCAGCGTACTCAGGACAAATTGGACAACAACTTTTGGGGTCCAATTTCTCCTGTTACCCTTGTAAAAATAAAATATTGGGGCAAAAAAAATCATTTTTGCAAAAAAAAAAAAGATTTTTTATTTTTACTGCTGTGCGTTATAAACTTCTGTGAAGCACTTCGGGGTTCAAAGTGCTCACCACACATCTAGACAAGTTCCTTGTGGGGTCTATTTTCCAAAATGGGGTCACTTGTGGGGGGTTTCCACTGTTTAGGCGCATCAGGGGCTCTCCAAATGCGACATGACGCCCCCAGACCATTCCATCAAAGTCTGCAATCCAAAACGTCACTACTTCCCTTCCAAGCCCTGACGTGCGCCCATACAGTAGTTTTCTCCCACATATTGGGTATCAGCGTACTCAGGACAAATTGGACAACAACTTTTGGGGTCCAATTTCTCCTGTTACCCTTGTGAAAATAAAATATTGGGGGCGAAAAAAAATCATTTTTGTAAAAAAAAAAGGATTTTTTATTTTTACGGCTGTACGTTATAAACTTCTGTGAAGCACTTCGGGGTTCAAAGTGCTCACCACACATCTAGATAAGTTCCTTGTGGGGTCTATTTGCCAAAATGGGGTCACTTGTGGGGGGTTTCCACTGTATAGGTGCATCAGGGGCTCTCCAAATGCGACATGACGCCCCCAGAGCATTCCATCAAAGTCTGCAATCCAAAACGTCACTACTTCCCTTTCGAGCCCCAACGTGTACCCATACAGTAGTTTTCTCCCACATATTGGATATCAGCGTACTCAGGACAAATTGGACAACAACTTTTGGGGTCCAATTTCTCCTGTTACCCTTGTAAAAATAAAAATTGGGGCAAAAAAATCATTTTTGCAAAAAAAAAAAAGATTTTTTATTTTTACTGCTGTGCGTTATAAACTTCTGTGAAGCACTTCGGGGTTCAAAGTGCTCACCACACATCTAGACAAGTTCCTTGTGGGGTCTATTTTCCAAAATGGGGTCACTTGTGGGGGGTTTCCACTGTTTAGGCGCATCAGGGGCTCTCCAAATGCGACATGACGCCCCCAGACCATTCCATCAAAGTCTGCAATCCAAAACGTCACTACTTCCCTTCCAAGCCCTGACGTGCGCCCATACAGTAGTTTTCTCCCACATATTGGGTATCAGCGTACTCAGGACAAATTGGACAACAACTTTTGGGGTCCAATTTCTCCTGTTACCCTTGTGAAAATAAAATATTGGGGGCGAAAAAAATCATTTTTGTAAAAAAAAAAGGATTTTTTATTTTTACGGCTGTACTTATAAACTTCTGTGAAGCACTTCGGGGTTCAAAGTGCTCACCACACATCTAGATAAGTTCCTTGTGGGGTCTATTTGCCAAAATGGGGTCACTTGTGGGGGGTTTCCACTGTATAGGTGCATCAGGGGCTCTCCAAATGCGACATGACCCCCCAGAGCATTCCATCAAAGTCTGCAATCCAAAACGTCACTACTTCCCTTTCGAGCCCCAACGTGTACCCATACAGTAGTATTCTCCCACATATTGGGTATCAGCGTACTCAGGACAAATTGGACAACAACTTTTGGGGTCCAATTTCTCCTGTTACCCTTGTGAAAATAAAATATTGGGGGCAAAAAAAATAATTTTTGTAAAAAAAAAAAATTTTTTGTTTTTACGGCTGTACGTTATAAACTTCTGTGAAGCACTTGGGGCTTCATAGCGCTCAACACACATCTAGATAAGTTCCTTGTGGGGTCTATTTTCCAAAATGGGGTCACTTGTGGGGGGTTTCCACTGTTTAGGCGCATCAGGGGCTCTCCAAATGCGACATGACGCCCCCAGACCATTCCATCAAAGTCTACAATCCAAAACGTCACTACTTCCCTTCCGAGCCCCAACGTGTACCCATACAGTAGTTTTCTCCCACATATTGGGTATCAGCGTACTCAGGACAAATTGGACAATCACTTTTGGGGTCCAATTTCTCCTGTTACCCTTGTGAAAATAAAATATTGGGGACGAAAAAATCATTTTTGTAAAAAAAAAAAAAAAATTTTATTTTACGGCTGTACGTTATAAACTTCTGTGAAGCACTTGGGGGTTCAAAGTGCTCACCACACATCTAGATAAGTTCCTTGAGGGGTCTAGTTTCCAAAATGGTGTCATTTGTGGGGGGTTTCCACTGTTTAGGCAGATCAGGAGCTCTCCAAACACGACATGGCATCCAGCCAATTCTGCGTTGAAAAAGTCAAACGGCACTCCTTCCCTTTCAAACTCTGCCATACACCCAAACAGTGGTTTACCCCCACATATGGCGTATCAGTGTACTCAGGACAAATTGCACAATAACTTTTGGAGTCTTTTTACCCTTGGGAAAATAAAAATTGGGGTGAAAAGATCATTTTTGTGGAAAAAATATGATTTTTTAATTTTACAGCTCTACGTTATAAACTTGTGTGAAGCACTTGGGGGTTCAAATTGCTCACCAAAGATCTAGATAAGTTCCTTAGGGGGTCTAGTTTCCAAAATGGGGTCACTTTGTGGGGGTTTCCACTGTTTAGGCACATCAGTGGCTCTCCAAATGCAACATGGCATCCAATCTCAATTCCAGCCAATTTTGGTTGGAAAAAGCCAAATGGTGCTCCTTCCATTCCGAGCTCTGCCGTGCGCCCAAACAGTGGTTCCCCCCCACATATTGGGTATCAGCGTACTCAGGACAAATTGGACAACAACTTTTGTGGTCCAATTTCTCCTGTTACCCTTGGGAAAATAAAAAATTAGTGACTAAAAAAAGTTTTTGTGGGAAAAAAATAGGATTTTTTATTTTCATGCCCGGGCATTATAAACTTGTGTGAAGCACTTGGGGGTTCAAAGTGCTCACCAAAGCTATAGATAAGTTCCTTAGGGGGTCTAGTTTCCAAAATGTGGTCATTTGTGGGGGTTTCTACTGTTTAGGCTCATCTGGGGCACTGCAAACGGAACATGACCCCCATCAACGTCTGCATTCCAAAACGTTACTACTTCCTTTCCAAGCCCTGCCGTGCGCCCAAACAGTTCCCCCCCCCCACATATTGGGTATCAGCGTACTCAGGACAAATTGGCCAACAACTTTTTGGGTCCAATTTCCTTGGGAAAAATCAAAAATTTGGGACTAAAAAATCATTTTTGTGGAAAATTGTTTCTTTTTTTTTTCACACCCAGGCATTATAAACTTTTGTGAAACACTTGGGGATTCAAAGTGCTCACAACAGATCTAGATAAGTTCCTTAGGGGTTCTAGTTTCCAAAATGGTGTCACTTGTGGGGGGTTTCCACTGTTTAGGCGCATCAGGGGCTCTCCAAACACGACATGGCGTCCAATCTCAATTCCAGCCAATTTTAGTTTGAAAAAGTCAAACGGCGCTCCTTCCCTTATGAGCTCTGCTGTGCACACATACAGTGGTTTTCCCCCACTTATGGGTATTGGCGTACTCAGGAGAAATTGCACAACAATTTTTGTGTCCATTTTCTTCTTTTACCCTTGTGAAAATAAAAAAAAAGTTTGTAAAAGATCATTTTTGTGGCTAAAAAGTTAAATATTCATTTTTTCCTTCCACGTTGCTTCAGCTCCTGTGAAGCACCTGAAGGGTTAATAAACTTTTTGAATGTGGTTTTGAGTTCCTTGAGGGGTGCAGTTTTTATAATGGTGTCACTTTTGGGTATTTTCTGCCATATAGACCCCTCAAAGTGACTTCAAATATGAGGTGGTCCCTAAAAAAAATGGCTTTGTAAATTTTGTTGTAAAAATGAGAAATCGCTGGTCAACTTTTAACCCTTAGGCTGTGGTTCCACGGTCCGGAACCACAGCGCTTTGGACGGAGCAGAAATTCTGCTCCGTCTAAGCCCCGCCCCCTTTATGACGCGCGATCTTTCCGGAGGTGTTCAGGACACCTCCGGAACACCTCCGGAAAGAGCGCAGGGCTACATAGCCCTGTGGTAATTCTGTTTCGGCGACGCACCGTCGCCGCAATACGCGAGGACATGCTGCGGTCTAAAAAGACGCGCCGCATGTCCGTTTACGCAGGTTTGCCACCTGCGTATTGTTACGCATAGTGGAGACGGGATTTCTTGAAATCCCCTCCACTATGCTGTAACATCTGGACGCTGTGTGTTTGGCGCTGCGCCAGCGCACAGCGCCAAACACGCAGCGTATCCTGACCGTGGAAACTCACCCTTATAATTTCCTAAGAAAAAAAAATTTTGATTCCAAAATTGTGCTGATGTAAAGTAGACATGTGGGAAATATTATTTCTTAACTATTTTGTGTGACATATTTCTCTGTTTTAAGGGAATAAAAATTCAAAGTTTGAAAATTGCAAAATTTTCAAAATTTTCGCCATATTTGCATTTTTTTCAAAAATAAACGCAAGGTATATCGAAGAAATTTTACCACTAACGTAAAGTACAATATGTCATGAGAAAACAATCTCAGAATCGCGCAGATCCGTTGAAGCGTTCCAGAGTTATAACCTCATAAAGAGACAGTGGTCAGAATTGTAAAAATTGGCCCGGTCATTAACGTGCAAACCACCCTTGGGGGTGAAGGGGTTAACTGTGTCTAAACAATGTATCATTTCATGTCGGCTTCTGTGATTTCACAAAAGCCGGCAATTGAATTAGCAGCTATTACACTATGTAGAAGT
This sequence comes from Oophaga sylvatica, assembly GCA_033576555.1. Taxonomy (NCBI): domain Eukaryota; kingdom Metazoa; phylum Chordata; class Amphibia; order Anura; family Dendrobatidae; genus Oophaga; species Oophaga sylvatica. Next base: position 84,121 of record JARQOD010000492.1, read on the forward strand.
CTAGGAACTATAAATATATATATATATACATGTCACAATTACATGTATATATATATATATATATGTGTTCTATGTGTATATATCTATTCTTTCTTTTGTGATTTAAATACTATTCTTTTGGATCCATTATATGTCAGTTTTGCAAGCCTGCGAGAAATTCTCGCAAGTCGGATGAAAATCGGATGTTACAAGGTACACACACATGCGACTAAATCGCATCTTTGAAGGAAAATCGGATGCCAGGCGGATGTGTGATGTCTACATTTTGGTACGATAATCGACCGACTAAAACGGTCCGATTTTTTGTAGTTGTGTCTGACCCCGGCCTTAGTCTTTTTTTCTGCACCGTTACCGAGCGTTCATTTTTTCCCACACAGTATAGAGCTGTACGCTCCTCACACACTACCGTGTACCGGCTGGTATCACGGACAAATACGTGCTGACTATCTGTGTGTGACTCTGGAAATATGTACGGAGATTTCAATTTTCCCCTAGACTGTGTACAGCTGTACGCTTCTGATACAGTACTGTTTTTCTGCTTTTTGTATTCTGGTCTAATACATACTGAGTGAGCGTCTGTGTGTGACTCCGGAAATATATACGGAGATTAAATTTTCACCTTCACCGTATACAGCTGTTATCTTCTGATACAGTACCATTTTTCTGCCTTTTGTATTACGGTCAAATTCATACTGGGTGAGCGTCTGTGTGTGACTCCGGAAATATATACGGAGATTTCAATTTTCCCCTATACTATATACACCTGGTATCTTCTGATACAGTACCTTTTTTCTGCCTTTTATATTATGGTCAAATCCATACTGAGAGAGAGTCTGTGTGTGACTCCGGAAATACTGTATATACGGAGATTTAAATTTTCCACTACACTATATACACCTGGTATCTTCTGATACAGTACCTTTTTTCTGCCTTTTGTATTACGGTCAAATCCATACTGAGAGAGCGTCTGTGTGTGACTCCGGAAATATAAACAGAGATTTAAATTTTCCCCTACACTATATACACCTGGTATCTTTTGATACAGTACCTTTTTTCTGCCTTTTGTATTATGGTCAAATCCATACTGAGAGAGTGTCTGTGTGTGACTCTGGAAACATATACGGAGATTTAAATTTTCCCCTACACTGTATACAGCTGTCCACTTCTGATACAATACCGTATTTCTGCTGTTTTTAGTACGGTCAAATCCATACTGAGAGACCGTCTGTGTGTGACTACGGAAATATATACGGAGCTTTAAATTTTCCCCTACACTGTATACAGCTGTCCGCTTCTGATACAATACCGTATTTCTGCTGTTTTTAGTACGGTCAAATCCATACTGAGAGAGCGTCTGTGTGTGACTACGGAAATACTGTATATACGGAGCTTTAAATTTTCCGCTACACTGTATACAGCTGTACGCTTCTGATACAGTACCGTTTTTCTGCTTTTTGTATTACGGTCAAATCCATACTGAGTGAGCGTCTGTGTGTGACTCCGGAAATCTATATGGAGATTTAAATTTTTGCCTACACCGTATACAGCTGTACACTTCTGATACAGTACCATATATCTGCTGGTATTTTGGGTACATTTTCCCAAACATGAGGAAGTATGGTGGAAGAGGCTGCGGACGTGGGCGGGGGGGCCAGCTGGTACTGATGGTGGTGGTGGTGCATCTGCTGGTAGTGCCAAAAGCACAATAGCACCTAAGGCAGGAGGTGTTGAGCCTGCATCATCGTCTGGCTCCTGAAGACCTGGAAGGCTCCCTTTTCTGGGAGTAGGTAAACCGCTGTCCAAGATGAATATGACATGGAGTGCACTGATGCACAGCCACTGCTATATGATTCTGCTGGTACATTCACCCAGAGCACTGCATTGCCCTCGCAGTCTACTGAGCCAGATTCTGACCCTGATGAAACTCAGGTGCCCCTTCCCACAAACTATACCACCTTACACGGTGAGACAGAGGAAGGTGCAGATGAAATTGAAGAGGAGGTGATGGATGACCCAGTTGTTGACTCGGATTGGCATCCATTGGAGGAAGAGGGTACTGCTGGCAATAGCTTAGAAGAGGAGGAGTATCCACAGCAGGCATCGACATCGCAGCTGCGGTTATCTCGCAGGCCCGTAGCAGTCCAAAAACATATTAAAATAACAAAAAGAGTTGCAGGACAGCTTGGCCAGACGGTAAAATTAGCACAGCGTGCAAGCCCTGAAAATTTATCCCATAGTAGGAAGAGTGCAGTGTGGCAATTTTTTGACCAAAATCCTATTGATGAGGCAAAGGTTATCTGTAAGAAGTGCAGAAGGACCTTTAGCCGAGGGAAAAATCTCCAAAATTTGAATACCAATTGCATGCTTAGATATTTAAACACCATGCACTTGCAAGTGTGGACGGACTACAAAACCTCAGGTAGCACACGTTCACCTGCTCCGACTGAAGGTAGCCAGCAATGATACATCGCTTCCCCCACTGTAAGCCCACCGGTTAGCACACCACCAGCAAGAAATGTTGAGGTGTCGTCGCAAGGCCAAAGCATTCAGGGAATCACAATGCTTTTCCAACGAAAGACTGAATCTAGGCTATCACCACCACCATCACCATCACCAACCCCCTCTCTGTCTGCCATGTCCACCGCTAGTTCCACTATATGCAGCTCTCAAGTCCAGCTCACTCTAGCAGACACTCTGAGTAGGACAAGAAATACTCATCCTCTCATCCGTGTACACTGGCTTTGAACGCCTACATTGCCAAACTGATATAATTAGAGATGATGACCTTCCGTTTTGGTTGAAAGCGCTGCGTACCGAGAGCTCATGGCCTACGCTGTCCCACGCTATGACCTACCCAGTCAGCAGTTCTTTTCTAGAAAAGTCATCCCTGCCCTCCACCTGCATGTGAAAGACTGCATTGTCCATGCACTCAAACAATCAGTGAGTGGAAAGGTGCACCTCACAACAGATGCATGGGCCAGTAGGCATGGCCAGGGCCATTACGTGTCCATCACTGCTCCATCCGCAGATGCCAGTGTTGCACACGAGGTGTCCCACTATGGAACAGCTAGTGGTAAGCATCAGCAGGCTGTTTTTCAACAGACACACCACGGAGGTACTGGCCGACTACTTGCAGCGAGAAACTGAGTCATGGCTGGGCAGTCTACATCTTGAGCCAGGCAAGGTAGTCAGTGATACCGGCCGTAATTTTGTGGCGGCCATAGCCCTGGCAAAACTCAGACACATACCTTGCCTGGCTCACACCTTGAACCTGGTGGTGCAGTGCTTCATAAATAATTATCCGGAGTTACCAACTCTGCTCCATAAGGTGCGAAGACTGTGCTCGCACATCTGTCGCTCGCCCTTAGACTCCAGTCGTATGCAGAGGCTGCAGCGATCGCTCCACCTCCCCAAGCACTGCTTAATCATAGACGTTGCAACAAGGTGGAACTCCACCATGCATATGGCTGAGAGGCTGTGCGAACAGAGGCAGGCTGTAATGCATTTGTGGGAGGATACAAGGGCAGGCAGTTTGAGGTCAGACATCGAGTTGTCGGGTGTGCAGTGGTGATAACTGAAAGACCTCTGTAAAGTCCTTCAGTGTTTTGAGGAATGCACACGGCTGGTAAGCGCAGACAACGCCATCATAAGCATGAGCATCCCACTTATGCGTCTGCTCATGCAAACTTTGACGCACATTAAGGATCAGGCGTCTGCAGCGGAGGAGGAAGAGGAGGAGGAGGAGGGAAGCCTTGATGACAGCCATTGTCTGCTCAGTGAACTGTCGTGGACGAGGTGGAGGAAGAAGAGGAAGGGGAGGAGTATGAGGGGGATGATTATTTTGGGGAAGAGGATGCTTCTCAGGGGGCAAGAGAAAATGTTGGCATGCCAAGGTCAGGTACATGGTTTGTGCTCGAGTGGAGGGATGTGGATTTGGCAGAAAGTGCTCCTCCATCTACCACTGGCAGTGTATCATCATTGACACCTGGAACATTGGCCCACATGTGTGATTATGTCTTGCGGATCCTAAAAAGGGACTCCCGCATTGCCAAAATTATGAAGGATGACAACTACTGGTTGGCCAGCATCCTCGATCGACGCTATAAAGGCAAATTACAGAACATCATGCCACAGGAGAACCTAGAGCTAATATTGGCAACCAATCAAGCAACTCTGGTAAACCGTTTGTTAGAGGCATTCCCAGCACACAGCAGCAGTGCAGGTTCTACCACGAGCTGCACTGGGCCAAATGGAAGAGGTGTTCGTGGTGCACACAGCCGAAGTGGAGTTGGAGACAGGGGTTTCATAACCATGTTATGGACTGATTTCTCGAGTACCGCTCACACGACTGGTAATAATAATAATCTATATTTATATAGCGCCATCATATTCCGCAGCGCTTTACAGTTTAACAGTTTCAAAACACAAGTAATAAGTAGCAACGTTAGCAATACAATAATTAAAGGAAAATAAGATGTGATGACCCTGCTCCTGAGAGCTTACAATCTACAATAAAGTGGGGGAGATACAAAGTACAGGTGTGTATATACAATGGTGTATTTACAATGATGGTCCAGCCATCTTGATGGAGGGAGTGAGGGAGGGATGGATGGAGATAGTGAATGGGCTACACACACACACTTACACATAGAATGACTTGAAAGTGATAGGCCGCTCTGAACAAATATGTTTTGAGAGAGCGCCTGAAACCATGCAAATTGTGGATAGTCCTAATTTCTTGGGGTAGAACATTCCAGAGGATTGGCGCAGTGCGGGAGAAGTCTTGGAGTCGGGAGTGGCAGGTACGGATCAGTGCAGAGGTTAGTCGAAAGTCATTTGCAGAGCGCAGCAGTCGGTTAGGCCGATGGATAGAAATGAGGGTGGAGATGTAGGGGGGTGCTGCACTGTGGAGAGCTTTGTGGGTGAGAACAAGTACTTTGAATTGGATCCTATAATGAATGGGCAGCCAATGTAAGGACTGGTGAAGAGCGGACACGTCTGAGTACCGATTAGCCAGATGGATGACCCTGGCTGCTGCATTCAGTATGGACTGGAGAGGGGATAGTCGAGTAACAGGGAGGCCAATTTATAGAGCATTGCTGTAGTCCAGGCGGGAGTGGATCAATGCTACAATGAGGGTTTTTGTTGATTCCATGGTGAGAAAAGGGCGGATTCTGGAGATGTTCTTTAGGTGTATGCAGCAAGAACGGGCAAGAGATTATATGTGGGAGGTGAAGGAGAGATTGGTGTCAAACATAACACCCAGACAGCGAGCCTGCTGCCGGGGTGTTATTATGGTGCAGCCCACGGAGAGGGAAATGTCAAATTTAGGGAGGTTAGTAGACGGCGGGAGCAGAAGAAGTTCAGTTTTGGAGAGGTTGAGTTTCAGGTAGAGAGCAGACATGATGTTGGAGACGGCGGACAGACAGTCGGTGGCGTTCTGTAGTACAGCGGGGGTAAAGTCGGGGGTTGACGTGCATAGTTGTGTGTCATCAGCATAAAGATGGTAATGAAAGCCAAATCTGCTGATGGTCTGTCCAATTGGGGCTGTGTAGAGAGAGAAGAGAAGGGGGCCAAGGACTGAGCCCTGAGGTACCCCGACAGTGAGAGGAAGAGGAGATGACGTGGAGCCAGAGAACAAAACAATGAAGGAGCAGTCAGAAACATAGGAAGAGAACCAGGAGAGAGCAGTGTCCTTAATGCCTAGTGACTGGAGCCTAGAGAGTAGGAGATGGTGGTCAACCGTGTCGAAAGCTGCAGAAAGGTCGAGAAGAATGAGCAGAGAGTGGTCACCGTTACATTTTGCTGTCAGAACGTCATTGGTCACTTTGATGAGTGCAGTTTCAGTCGAATGTAGGGGGCGGAAACCAGACTGTGAAGGGTCTAGGAGGGAGTGAGTGGAGAGGTAATGGGTAAGGCGGGAGTAGACTAGGCGCTCCAAAAGTTTAGAGATGAAGGGGAGATTGGAGACTGGTCTGTAGTTATTTGTGCAGGAAGGGTCGAGAGCGGGTTTCTTTAGTAATGGAGTAATGATGGAGTGTTTGAAGGAGGATGGGAAAATGCCAGAGGAGAGTGAGAGATAAAAGATTGTAGTTACAGTAGGTGAGTTGTGACAACTGGAGAGAGAGACTGGAGGAGATGTGAGGAGATGGGGTCAGTAGTGCATGTAGTCAGACGAGAGGAAGAGAGGAGTCTGGACTCTGGAGACTTCTTCTGTGATGGGATCAAATGTGGAAAGTGAGCCAGGGGAAATGCAGGAAGGGATGGGAGTCACAACACTTGGTGGTTGAGAGCAGATTTCCTGACGGATATTATCTATTTTTTCTATAAAGTGGGAGGCCAGGTCATCAGCACAAATGACTGTGACAGGGGCTTGTGCTTTTGGCCTGAAAAGGGAGTGAAATGTGTCCAAAAGTTTCTTGGGGTTGTTGGCTAGTGAGGAGATTAGGGTGGTGAAGTAAGTCTGTTTGTTGAGGTGAAGGGCAGCGTTATAAGTTCTTAACATGAATTTAAAGTGGATGAAGTCTTCTGGTGTGCGAGTTTTTCTCCATAGGAGTTCAGCACTCCTAGAGCATCGCTGGAGAAGTTGAGTTTGCGATGTGAGCCAGGGCTGTTTTACTGTGTGTTTGGAAGTTCTGAAGGTGATCGGCACTACTTGGTCAAGGGTGCTTCTAAGAGTGTCATTGTAGTGATGAACAGCCAGATCAGGACAAGAAAAAGAGGAGATTGGGGACAGTGATGAGTGTAGGGAGTCTGAAAGTGTCTGAGGGTTAATGGCTTGTAGATTTCTGAATGTGTGGTAGGTAGGAGTGCGCTGGGGTGGTCGAGGATTTGTGAGCATGAAGGAAAGAATGTTGTGGTCAGAGAGTGGAAGCAGTGAGTTATTTAGGTGGGAGACTGAACAGAGCCGGACAAAGACCAGGTCAAGGGTGTTACGGTCCTTGTGTGTCTTAGAGGTTGAAAGCCGTGAGAGGCCTAGAGAAGTGGTTAGTGATAGAAGCTGAGATGCAGATGTGGAAGTAGGGCGGTTAATGGGGATGTTGAAGTCTCCAAGGATAAGGGTTGGTAGTTCTGAGGACATGAAGTGCTGCAGCCAGGCTGAGAAGTGGTCAAGGAACCGGGTAGGTGAGCCTGGGGGACGGTATATGACCGCTACTCTGACGGACAGGGGACGGAAGAGCCTGATGGTGTGGACCTCAAAAGAAGGGAATGAGGGTGATGGAATTGGGGGGATGACCTGGAAATTGCATTGTGGGGACAGGAGTATGCCGACTCCACCACCAAGTCTGTTTGCGGGTCTCCGGGAATGGGAGAACTGTAAGCCACCATAGGAAATGGCAGCAGGGGAGACAGTGTCAGAATCCTGAATCCAAGTTACAGTGAGGGCAAACAGATTAAGAGAGTTGTTCAGAAAGTAGTTGTGAGTTGTGCAGTAAGGGAAGTGTTGTGAATATGCTGGAGGCGGCTTCTGAGCTGGGGCTCCCTCCGGTGGTTGCTGAGGGTAATGAACTGATTACTGAATGGCCTTCAGCTGGCGCTGAATGGTAGGATATAAGTGGCCTGAGTTCCCAGCAGCCTTGCCGGTTATCAATTGTTCCTTCTGGTCTTGCTTGAAGCACTGCTAGTTTCCTGCTCTCCTTCAGATAAGTGTTTGCTGTTTTTTTTTCTCTGTTTGATTTTCTCTGCTGGTTTGCTGCCTGCAGTTGACTGCAGCCTGTCCCCTTTTGGGGGTCTGGCGCTGCAAATGTGCTCCGTTTGTGTCTGCACTTTTGCTTTGCTCTTTTGTTACTTTTTATTTGCTGAATAGCATTTTGTTACACCAGAGATCTGATTTAGGTGGATGAGTTCGTGTGATCTCAGGTTTTTTTTGGCAATCAGAAATGTTGGTATTTTTTGTTATGGTTTTGTTGGATTGCAGTCAGAATTCTTTCCTGTACTTTTCTGTCTAGACAGATTGGGCCCCAGCGTTTGCTCATTCTATTTTCTGTCTGTGTCCGTGCTTTCTTCTTGTCTAACCGCCATTACATGTTTGGGGGCTTCCTATTTTCTTTGGGGATCTGCTCTGGGGCAGATAGCTTTCATCTATCTGCATTTAGGTGTAGTTATCTCTCAGGCTGTGACGAGGCGTCTAGGATCACCGTAGGAACGCTCCACGGCTACCTCTAGTTGTGTGGTTAGTTCAGGAAACTGCAATCCAATAGGTTCCAGCCTCTCTGGTGTATTACCGCTGTTGCTATTTTTTGCTATTTCTCCTCAGTTACTGAAACATAACAGTATAACCGGCCAAAAAACTGAAAATTGTATGGTACTCACAGAAGGGGAAAATAGTAATAAGGAAACTGTTTGTTGCATTTTTTTCCCCCTCTTTTCTCTGGTGTGTTGAGGAGGAATTTTTTTTTTCTCTCTCAATGGAGTTTGCACAGTTGTCTGGCCGTGTGGATCAGCTTGCCACTGAGGTTCGGAGTATTGCTACCTATCTTGCTAGGTTGCCGGTTGTGGAACCTAGAATCCCCATGCCAGACTTGTTTTTGGGGGATCTATCTAAATTTCTGAATTTCAAAAATAACTGTAAGTTGTTTTTTGCCTTAAGGCCGGCGTCACACACAACGACAAAAAATCGGTCCGTTTTAGACGGTCGATTGTCGGATCAAAATGCAAACATCACACATCCTTCTGGCATCCGATTTTCCTTCAAAGATGCGATGTAGTCGCATGTGTGTGTACCTTGTAACATCCGATTTTCATCCGACTTGCGAGATTTTCTCGCAGGCTTGCAAAACTGACATATAATGGATCCAAAAGAATAGTATTTCAATCACAAAAAAAAGAATAGATATATACACATAGAACACATATATATATATATATACATGTCATTGTGACATGTACATATACATATATTTATAGTTCCTAGACTTCTACATACTGTTATAGCCGCTAATTCAATTGCCGGCTTCTGTGAAATCACAGAAGCCGACATGAAATGATACATTGTTTCCACACAGTTAACCATGTCATTTCCTGTATTTTGATATTTGTTTAGAACTTACAATTACATGAGTGTATTTGTGCAAAATTTCAGACATGTAGGGGTTAATTAAAGGTGTAATTTCGTTGAAAAAAAAATGCGTGGGCTCCCGCTGTATTTTCTCCACCAGACAGACAAAGCAAAGCGAGTGGGGGCAGATAATAATAGCCTAGGGAGGGTACATTTTTTGTGCCCCCCTGGCTACTAACATCTGCCCCCAGACACCCCAGAAAGGGCAAATCTATAATTAGATTCGCCCTTTCTGGCACTTTGCCCGTCTATTCCATTGCCCTGTAGCGGTGGCGAATGGGTTAATAATCTCACCTTACTGTCACCTTAGTATTGAAAGGTGACCTTAAGGCAGGTTAATAATTGAGAGCTGTCAATTAGACAACTATCAATTATTAATCCTATTGAAGTAAATTAAAAAAACACAGACACATTAATAAAAATTAATTTTAATGAAATAAAAACACATTTTTTTGACCATATTTTATTTTACACTTAATCCGTGCGAAGCCATTGATCTCCTAAAATAAAGATAAAAAAATAAAAAAACATTATTCTTACCTATTCCGCTGATCTGTCACGTCCCACGCTGTAATCCTTCACAAAGGGTTAACTAGCTTTGAGCCAAGCAGTGCAAGTAATCCTGCATGCTCAGCTCAAAGCTCCTGAATGAATAAGTTCCTCTCCTGGCGACAGGAGAGGATGTGTTTCATGAATGAAGCTTAATTGATTGTGTCCACTTTCCCTTTAGGTCAGGTCACTAAAGTTAAATTGCCAATAAATCAATTAAGCTCCATTCATGAATCTATTCCTCTACTTTCGCTGGGAGAGGAACTTATTCATTCATGGGTAGTGTTGAGCGATATTGCTCGATATCTAAAAATATCGTATCGAAATTGTATCGCCGATAGCACTAAATATCGTCGATATCCGATTTCGATACCGGAAGTCCCATGTAAGTCTATGGGAACAAAATATCGCAACAAAAAAAAACCCTTTCTTTCGTTGTAAACACAAAATATACACACATAGAATACATATATATATATATACATGTCATTGTGACATATATATATACATATATTTATAGTTTATACACTTCTACATAGTAAAATCGACTCTAATTCAATTGCCGGGTAAAGACGTGACATACCCCATAGAAGTCGACGGGCTCGGTGCCGAGTACCCCGAAAACCTCTGGCTCTGTGCGACTCAACTTGGGCGTCACAACAGGATTCTGTAGCTCGCTATAAGCGAGTCCTGTGTGCCTGAATTGCACTGGTTTTGTGCTTGAGAATTGCTAAAATCATCAGAGAATGTATTTGCCATTTTTCCGCCATATCTGCGTCACGACGAGGCACTGGTGAAGAAGAAGGGCGTGCTCTTCGTGGGTGTCACTCACTCAGTGGCGTGAAAACGATGGCCGCCCACTGTAAATGGTACTGCAATGTAACATCGTGCCCCACAGCTCTGGAGTTCCGCCTCCTCATCCTCCTCAGTGTGATAAGGTCCCGCCTCCCTACAAAAGAGGGGCCCTCTCCAGATATGACACATGTGACTTGGCAGAGATGGCTAATCGACACGACGAGCAGAAGTGGGAAGGGATGGAGCAGTCAGAGCTCTCCCCCACGGAAGCGACCCGATCGCCACGGAATCACCGTTGGGCACCCGGCCTGTAAACCCTCCTACGCTGCAAGAAGCGGAGGATACCCTGAGAGGCCTGGCCCGGCACCGGGAGGAGGTCGCCAGGATGGAAGCCAGCTGGCGTGCCCTAAAAATAAACTTGGAGCGGCGCCAATCCCTCTTACCTGAAGTGTCTGTACCGGAAGGTGAGGCACCCGTTATAGTAGAGGAGCCCTTGCAATGTGATCCGGTTGACGTTGTCGCAGTGGAGGCACCCGTTCCTGCAAAAACCGCAGCACCGTCAGCAGCACCCCAAATCCCGCTGTCTGCCCCGGTCGCTGAGACAGAAGAAGCGACACCCGTCCTCATGGAGGAGGCCGCACAGGCACCAGAGCACTACCTGCCTGTACCGGAGCCCCGACTGTCATCTGATTTAGAGCCGTCTGCTTCCTCCGCAGGGGAGCGCCGCCAGGACTGGGGGGCGACAGGAGAGCTGCCGCAAACCGGACACTGTAAGCTGCAGTGGAGTGGTGGAGACATGGAGCAACTGGTGGAGGAGAATTTCAACCGGCGTCAGGAGGAAGAGTGGAGACGTTGGGAGAAGGAAGCAGAGCGACAAAGGGAGCAGCGAGAAACCCTAAAACTTCACCAACGTCACCTGGAGAAGGACCGGGCAGATAAGGACCGGATGAGAAAGGACAAAGGAACCCTGAGTGAGCCGCGGCGTAAGGGTGCAGTACGGAACTTTAAATTGAAAGGTGGGTGGGGCTTCATCAAGGAGCCTGGACTTTATTTAGAAGTCTTTGTGACCCGGCGGGACGTGGAGGCTCACCTCCCAGAAGGACACCCGGGGAGGGACCTGTTGCCAGGAGACTTGGTGACTTACACCCGACACTGGGGTTACAATGGGTGGTACGCCCTAAATGTTACCAGGTGCGACCCCTACTCCCCAGTGTGTCAGGAACCTGTGAGACCCTCGAAGCCTTCAGCCTCCCACATCCAGGCCTCTGCAAAAGTGCCCACCCCAGCCGTAAATCATCCCCAGCCTCCCTCAGTGGTCTCCTCAGCAGACCCACCCATCGACATGATATGATACGTGGCCCGTACCCGGCGCCTGTTAGGCCCCCTGGGGTTCGTACAGTCCGTGACATAGGGCTCCAGACCCGGAGAGAGATGAAAGAGGTGGCCACACAGACCCAGATAGCGGGTCACGACTTGACTGTACAGGCCACACGACGTCATCAGGTCCTGGTGGTCCTTGGTGCCTCGGATGTTTGGCAAGCACCAGAAGAGTACCAGGTGGTACCTGGAAGAGGCCAGCCAAAGAAGTCTAAATAACCCGGACAGGGTCCCTGTATGTAAATAAATAGTTAAATTGTTTATGTACCCGGACGGGTGAATGTTCCAAAAAAATTTTTTAATTTAATAAAAAAAAAAAAAAACACAGTTTTCATTTCTTTTATTACTGTCTCATCCTGCTGCGACGCCATCGATCTCCTGTAAAAAAATGAAAAAAAAAAAAAAAAAAGTATACCACCTGACCGACGCAGTCCATAGTAACGAGTGTCCCACGACGATCCAGCTCTGCTACATCAGAATGACAGGCAGAGCCTGTCATCCCGGCGCAGCACAGCTGATTACCTGCTTCCCCGGCGGTGACGTCATCGGACTGACTGCTTTACGGCCGGGATTACCCTGCAGTCACTGCAGTTATCGCGAAAAACTGCATGTGACCGCCAGGGAGAAGATAATGGCGGCCATCAAGCAGTCCAGGACGTGACCGCCGGAGATCTTCTGCCAGGTAAGTGCCGCTGACTCCTGACAGACCCGACCGACGGACACTCACAGTGACAGTGACAAATCCGATTCCGGTATTCGATAAGACGAAAATATCGAAACGAATTATCGAAAGGCCGATAGAGCTAATATCGGCCGATAGCCATATTTGCATTATCGTATCGCTCAACACTATTCATGGGGTTAGAGCTAGTAGACAGAATTATCTCCCTGCTAACTGTAACCTCTTAACCCTTTCTGATGGATTACAGCGTGGGACCTGACTGTACATCGGATTGGTAAGTATAATTTTGCTTTTTTATTTTATTTTTATTACAGGAAATGGTTTTAGCAGGAAAATAAAATATGGTAAAAAACTGTGTGATTATTTCATTAAACTTATTTTTTATTAAACTGTGTGTGTTTGATTTTTCTTTCATACAATAGGATTAATAATTGATAGTTGTCTAATTGACAGCTCTCAATTATTAACCTGCCTTAAGGTCACCTTTCAATACTAAGGTGACAGTAAGGTGAGATTATTAACCCATTCGCCACCGCTACAGGGCAATGGGAATAGACGGGCAAAGTGCCAGAAAGGGCGAATCTAATTATAGATTTGCCCTTTCTGGGGTGTCTGGGGGCAGATGTTAGTAGCCAGGGGGGGCACAAAAAATGTACCCTCCCTAGGCTGTTATTATCTGCCCCCACTCGCTTTGCTTTGTCTGTCTGGTGGAGAAAATACAGCGGGAGCCCACGCATTTTTTTTCAACTAAATTACACCTTTAATTAACCCCTACATGTCTGAAATTTTGCACAAATACACTCATGTAATTGTAAGTTCTAAACAAATATCAAAATACAGGAAATGACATGGTTAACTGTGTGGAAACAATGTATCATTTCATGTCGGCTTCTGTGATTTCACAGAAGCCGGCAATTGAATTTGCGGCTATTACAGTATGTAGAAGTCTAGGAAATATAAATATATGTATATATACATATACATGTCACAATTACATATATATATATATGTATATATATATTATATAATATGTATTCTATGTGTGTATATCTATTCTTTCTAGTCTTTATTAAAGCTGTCAGTGTGATTTTACAGTATAGCCGGGGATGAATTGCCGGCTTTTCTAAAGGACACCGATGCGATTTCATCGCAAGTCACACAGTGTAGTCCGTTTGTAATCCGATTTTTCATCGCTCCCATAGACTTGCATTGGCGATTGTCGACCGACAATCGGTGACAATCGCAGCATGCTGCGATTGTACACGGACGTTTAAAACGGACCACAAAAAATCGGATACTGGGAGCTGCTCCATAGATTAACATAGGTCCGACTGCAATGCGATTTTTCATCGCATTGCAGTCGTCCGATTCTGTCGCCAGTGTGACGCCGGCCTAAAGCCTAAATCCTCAGGGAACGCAGCACAGCAGGTTCAAATTGTCATCTCCCTGCTGCGCGGCGACCCTCAGGATTGGGCTTTTTCCCTGACACCTGGGGATCCTGTTTTGAATGATATTGATGTATTTTTTCAGGCTCTGGGGTTATTGTACGATGAACCTAATGTCACTGATCAAGCTGAAAAGATCTTGTTGGCATTAAATCAGGGTCTTGAAGACGCTGAGTTGTACTGTCAGAAATTTCGAAAGTGGGCAGTCCTAACCAAATGGAATGATGATGCTTTGGCAGCCCTTTTTCGAAAGGGTCTGTCAGAAAAAGTAAAGGACGTTATGGTGGTATTCCCTGTTCCCTCTGGTCTCAATGATTCTATGTCTTTGGCTATTCAAATTGACAGATGTTTGCGTGAGCGCAGAGGTATGAGTGAGATAGTGTTGCCTTGTGAGCCAGCTCCTGAGCCCATGCAGTGTGATGGAGTGACTTCTGGGGCTCAGCGTCATGAGTTTCGTAAGCGCAATGGGTTATGTTTCTACTGTGGTGACGCTTCCCATGCTATTTCAGTCTGCCTAAGCGGGGAAGATGTTTTGCACGCTCTGTTGTCTTGGGTAGTGTTCAGACTAAATTTCTGTTGACTGTTACCATGATTTGCTCCCTGTCCACATTTTTTGCTCAGGCTTTTGTTGATTCAGGAGCAGCTATTAACCTGATGGATTTTGACTTTGCCAAACGTTGTTGGTTTCCCATGATACCCCTGCGGAAGTCTATTCCCTACTGGGCATTGATTCTACCCCTTTGGCGGAGAATAAACCCCAGTTTTCTACTGAGGTGATAATGAGGGTTGAACCAGATCATCAGGAGAGTTGCAAGTTTCTGGTGCTGCATAATCTGCATGACATTATTGTACTAGGTTTCCCTTGGTTACAGTCTCATAATCCTGTTTTGGATTGGAAATCTGTGTCTGTGACAAGTTGGGGCTGCCAATGTGTTAATACTGACACTCCTGTTTTTTCTGCCTCTCCCCAGTCTCAGGATGTCCCTGACTTTTTGACTGATTTTTCTGATGTGTTAGTGAAAGTAAATCTGCTTTATTGCCCCCTCACAGGAGCTATGATTGCGCTATTGAATTAGTGCCTGGTGGTAAATTTCCTAAAGGTTGCCTTTTTAATTTATCTGTACCTGAACACGATGCTATGCGATCTTATATCAAGGAGTCATTGGAGAAGGGTCATATTAGACCATCCTCTGCACCCTTGGGCGCCGGTTTTTTCTTTGTGGCCAAAAAGTATGGTTCATTGAGGCCATGTACTGATTATCGCCTCCTGAATAAGATCACTGTTAAATATCAATATCCGTTACCTTTGATTTCTGACATATCTTCCAGAGTGAAAAGTGCTAGTTGGTTTACCAAGCTTGACCTCAGGGGGGCGTATAACGTTATTCGCATTAAGCTCGGGGATGAATGGAAGACGGCGTTTAATACCCCAGAGGGGCATTTTGAGTACCTAGTGATGCCTTTTGGGCTTACTAATGCCCCTTCCGTCTTCCAATCCTTCATGAATGATATTTTCAGGGATTTTGTGGATAAATTTCTGATTGTTTATTTGGATGATATCTTGATTTTTTCCAATGACTGGGACTCTCATGTGAAACATGTTCGGACTGTGTTCCAGATTTTGAGACAGAATGCACTGTTTGTGAAGGGATCAAAGTGTCTTTTTGGCGTACAAAAGATCTCATTTCTGGGATTCATTTTGTCTCCGTCTGTTATTGAAATGGACCCGGTCAAGGTTCAGGCCATCTGTGATTGGGTTCAACCTACTTCATTGAAGGCTCTTCAGAGATTTTTGGGTTTTGCCAATTTTTATCGTAAATTTTTTGGTAATTTCTCTGGTATTGTTAACCCATTGACTGATTTGACCAAAAAGGGTTCCGATGTGGTGAATTGGCCTCCTGAGGCAGTTTGTGCGTTTCAGGAACTTAAGCAGAGATTCATTTCTGCTCCTGTTATACGGCAGCCTGGTGTTTCTCTGCCGTTTAAGGTGTAGGTTGATGCCTCTGAGATTGGGGCTAGTGCCGTTTTGTCCCAAAGGGATCCAGAGACCTCTAAGAGTAACCCTTGTGCCTTTTTCTCTCGAAATTTTTCTTCAACTGAACGTAATTATGACGTGGGTAATCGGGAGTTATTGGCCATGAAGTGGGCCTTTGAAGAGTGGAGACATTGGCTGGAAGGAGCCAAACATCAGGTGGTGGTCCTCACGGACCATAAGAACCTGGTTTATCTCGAATCAGCCAAGCGTCTTAATCCTAGACAGGCCAGGTGGGCCTTGTTTTTCACACTTTTTAATTTTGTGGTTTCTTTTCTTCCTGGCACTAAGAATGTTAAGGCGGATGCCCTCTCGAGGAGTTTCTTTGCAGATTCTCCAGAGTTGTCTGATCCTGCTGTTATTTTGAAAGAGGGTGTGGTTCTTTCCGCCATTTCACCCAATTTGAGACTGGCTCTGGATGGGTGTCAGGAGGATAAACCTGAGTGCTGCCCTGTTGGGAAGTTGTTTGTTCCAGACAAGTGGAAAAAGAGTGTGATGTCTGAGATTCATTGTTCCGCTTTGGCTGGTCATCCCGGGATTTTTGGTACCAGAGACTTGGTGAGTGCTCCTTTTGGTGGCCTACTTTGTCTCGTGACGTCAGGGACTTTGTGCAGTCCTGTGGGACTTGCTCTCGTTTCAAGCCTTGCTCTCGTTCTAGTGGTTTGTTTATGCCATTACCTGTGCCCAAGAGGCCATGGACCCATATTTCTATGGATTTTATTTCTGACCTTCCTGTCTCTCAGAGAATGACCATTATCTGGGTAATCTGTGACAGGTTTTCCAAGATGATACATCTTGTGCCATTACCTAAGTTACCTTCCTCCTCCGAGTTGGTGCCTTTGTTCTTTCAGCATTTGGTTCGGTTACATGGCATTCCTGAGAACATTGTGTCTGACAGAGGAGTCCAGTTTGTTTCCAGATTTTGGAGGACATTTTGTTCTAAACTTGGTGTTCAGTTGTCTTTCTCCTCTGCATTTCACCCTCAGACCAATGGACAAACCGAGAGAACAAACCAGACCTTGGAGACTTATTTGAGATGTTTTGTGTCTGCTGATCAAGATGACTGGGTTTCTTTTTTGCCTTTGGCTGAGTTTGCTCTTAATAATAGAGCTAGCTCTGCCACCTTGATGTCTCAATTTTTCTGCAATTCTGGGTTTCACCCTCGATTTTCTTCAGGACAGGCGGAGGCTTCTGTCTGTCCGGGGGTTGACTCTATTGTGCAGCGTATGCAGCAGATTTGGGACCAGGTGGTGGAGAGGTTGTCTCTCTCAGGAGAAGGCCCAACGGTTTGCCAACCGGCATAGGACTGATGGTCCTCGTTTTAAAGTGGGGGACTTGGTTTGGTTGTCCTCAAGGAATATCCCTATGAAGGTTGCATCTCCAAAATTTAAGCCAAGGTTCATTGAACCTTATAAGATCATGGAAATTATTAATCCGGTTTCCTTCCGTTTGCTTCATCCAGGGACATTTAAGATCCATAACGTGTTCCACAAGTCCTTATTGAAGAGGTTTGTCGAACCAGTGGTTCCTATGGCTGCGCCTCCCGACCCTATTTTGGTTGAGGGCAATTTGGAGTATGTGGTTGAGAAGATATTGGATTCTCGTTTTCCTAGACGGAAACTCCAATATTTGGTTAAGTGGAGAGGTTATGGTCAGGAGGACAATTTATGGGTGTTTGCTTCGGACATTCATGCTGGGAGACTTATCCGTGCCTATCATCGAGCCCATCCTGATAGGCCAGGTTGCGCAGGTGAGGGTTCGGTGACCCCTCCTCAAGGGGGGTACTGTTGTGAATATGCTGGAGGCGGCTTCTGAGCTGGGGCTCCCTCCGGTGGTTGCTGAGGGTAATGAACTGATTACTGAATGGCCTTCAGCTGGCGCTGAATGGTAGGATATAAGTGGCCTGAGTTCCCAGCAGCCTTGCCGGTTATCAATTGTTCCTTCTGGTCTTGCTTGAAGCACTGCTAGTTTCCTGCTCTCCTTCAGATAAGTGTTTGCTGTTTTTTTTTCTCTGTTTGATTTTCTCTGCTGGTTTGCTGCCTGCAGTTGACTGCAGCCTGTCCCCTTTTGGGGGTCTGGCGCTGCAAATGTGCTCCGTTTGTGTCTGCACTTTTGCTTTGCTCTTTTGTTACTTTTTATTTGCTGAACAGCGTTTTGTTACACCAGAGATCTGATTTAGGTGGATGAGATCGTATGATCTCAGGTTTTTTGGCAATCAGAAGTGTTGGTATTTTTTGTTAGGGTTTTTCCTGTACTTTTCTGTCTAGACAGATTGGGCCCCAGCGTTTGCTCATTCTATTTTCTGTCTGTGTCCGTGCTTTCTTCTTGTCTAACCGCCATTACATGTTTGGGGGCTTCTTATTTTCTTTGGGGATCTGCTCCGGGGCAGATAGCTTTCATCTTTCTGCCTTTAGGTGTAGTTATCTCTCAGGCTGTGACGAGGCGTCTAGGATCACCGTAGGAACGCTCCACGGCTACCTCTAGTTGTGTGGTTAGTTCAGGTTACTGCAATCCAATAGGTTCCAGCCTCTCTGGTGTATTACCGCTGTTGCTATTTTTTGCTATTTCTCCTCAGTTACCGAAACATAACAGGGAAGCTTGTTACATACAGACCGTGGATTCCAGTGGGCACAATTAAAAGAAGGAGATGAGGGAGTGCAAGTAATATTAATAAGATTATTATGGTTTCGATATGAGGTAGGGTAGGGGTTGAGGTTGGGCATGGTGGACTAGGGTTTGGGGAGATGTCCCCTGAAATCAGTAGGAGTAAGAAGAGCAAGTAGTTGTTGGAATTGTAAGTAGGTTTTATCTGCGATGTGTTTGGGCAAAATGGGCTGAGGTTTTTCAAGAAGGTAAGAAGTGCATGGGAGCTGTACATGGGAGAGGAAAGTATAGAGGGGCTGATGTGTATGAGTCGTGATGGAGGGGGGATGGGGCGGTGAATGTGGATGGCAAGGGAACACAGGAGGATAGAAACAAAACACATGGTTAAAAGGGAAAACAAAGTTTGGGTTACCTGATTCCAGCCCTGATTAACTGCCATGGATAACTGCCGTTCACATGATGCTTATCTTCTGTGATACTTTGCTTATGGGATGCGTGCACCCCACACTGCATGCGCCCCTTAGAATGCTACTGGTAAAACTGAATCGATTGCAAAAAGACAGGAGACAGCAGCTGTCAACTATGGTTCAAAATTACCTCTCCTCCCCTATCGATGTTCTCCCTCACAGTCCATTCCCCTTTGACTACTTGGCCTGTAAACTGGACACCTGGCCTGAATTGGCACAATATGCCTTACAGGTGCTCGCTTGCCCTGCTGGTAGTGTGCTATCAGAAAGATAGTGCTGCTGGATCAATCCTGACAGAAAGAAGGACCCGGCTATCGACCCAAAATGTAGGCGATCTCACCTTCATTAAAATGAAACCATGCCTGGTTTTCAAAGGATTTTGTACCACCTTCCCTGATGACACATAGGTTGCCAGCAAAATGGCTCGCTTTGTCCTCCTCTTCCTTCGACTTCTCCAATTCCTCCATTTGCAGCTGCTGAACGTCCAGCCTACACCTCAACATATGCCAGTTTTTCCACCTCCCTAACTGGGCTGTACCCCCTCCCAGGGCTGGCGTCAGCACCTGGCGCACCCGGGCAAGTGCCGGGGCCCTGAGCAGGTGGGGGGGCCCACTCGCCGTCAGAGACATCGGCGTACTATGAGAGCCCCCCTGCTTGCTCAGGGCCCCAGCACTTGCAATACTTACCTCTCCCTGCTCCGCTGCTGTGACGTCTTCCCCGTTTCCTGACAGTGAATTCAGGTCACAGAGCATGATGACATCATGTCTGTGTGCCCTCTGAACAGTCACAGTTGAGAGATGGCGACGCTGAGGAGTCCAGAGTAGAGCAGTGCCCAGCGAGGAGAGGTATTTCATTTTTTTAAATGTTTGGAGCAATATATGTGGAGCATTATACACTGGAGAATTATATATGGGGCCCATCATATACTTGAGCATCATAGATAGGGCCCTTTATACACTGGAGCATTATATATGGGGCACATCATACACTGGAGCATTATAAATGGGGTCCATCATACACTGGAGCATCATATACGGGGCCCATTATACACTGGAGCATCATATGGGGCCCATTATATATGGAGCATTATATAGGCCCATCATACACTGGAGCATCATCCATGGGGCCCATCATATACTGGAGGATCATATGGGGCCCATTAAATATGGAGCATTATATAAGCCCATCATACACTGGAGCATCATCCATGGGGCCCATCATATACTGGAGCATCATATGGGGCCCATTATATATGGAGCATCATATAGACCCATCATACACTGGAGCATCATCCATGGGGCCCATCATATACTGGATCATTATATATGGGGACCATTATATTTGGAGCATTATATGGGGCTCATCATACACTGGAGCATCATATATGGGGCCCATCATATACTAGAGCATCATATGGGGTTCATTATTTATGGGGCATCATATAGGGCCCTTTATATATGGAGCATCATATGGAGCACATATGGGGCCTATTCTGTATAGAGCATTATATGGAGCCCATTCTGTATGGAGCAATATATGGGGCCCATCATATACTGTATGGAGCTTTACATGTGACTCATTATACTGTATGGAGCAATATGTGGGGCTCATTAGACTCTATGGGGAGCATCCTATATTGTATGGCACATTATATGGGGACCATCATATACTGGAGCATTATGTGGAGCTCATCATATACTGTATGGAACATTATATGGGACCAATTATGTATGGAGCAGTATATGAGGCTCATTATTTTGTACGGAGCAATATATGTGGCTCATCATACTGTATGAAGCATTATATTGGGCCCATTATTCTGTATGGAGCATCATATATGGGACTCATTCTGTATGGAGCAATATATATGGCTCATTATTCTATATAGAGCAATATATGGGGCTCATTATTCTGTATGGTGCACTATGTGGTGCCCATAATACTGTATGGAGGACTATACTGTCCGGTTTTTGAGCTATTGTAGAATTTACAATAGATATCACTCATGTAATGTAAGAAGTGAAGTATTTGGCATTGGACTATACCTATATTTCTCTGCCGTATTGGAGCATCATGAATTGTGGTATGTGTTAAAGGGGCCCACTGACACTCTTTCGCTCGGGGCCCACGAAAACCTGCAGCCAGCCCTGCCCCCCCCACAACTTTAGCCAAATAACCCCCAGTTTTCAATGCGTAACTATTATTGTATTTTCTGGCACATAAGATGACTTTTTAACCCCTGAAAATCTTCTTAAAAGTCGGGGGTTGTCTTATACGCTGGGTGCGGACCAATCTGCACATGGTGGGGGGAGTGGTACCGATGACGAAGGGAGGGGGCGTCTCAAAGGGAAGGAGTTGGACACCTCATCCTATCAGCGGTGCTCTCTGCAGGTCTAGGTGCTGGGGGGCGGCGGCTCCATATTGTGCAGCGTGGGGCTCTGTGCTGGGGACGGCGGTGGTGACTCTTTGTGCAGAGTCGGGGCTCTGCCGGCATTTCCTCAATCCCCGGAGGCCCCAGCAGCTCCGTTGCTGCGATGCGGTGGCCTCCGAGAAAATGGCCGCTGCATGCTCAGATTCAGATCTCGTCTCAAGATCTCGGGAGACGAGATCTGAAACTGAGCATGCGCCGCCCTCAGCGGCCATTTTCCCGGAGGCCACCGCATCGCAGCAAAGGAGCTGCCGGGGCCTCTGGGGAATGAGGAAATGCCGGCAGAGCCACGACTCTGCACAAAGAGCCACGGCTCTGCACAAAGAGCCACTGCCGCCATCCCCCAGCACAGAGCCCCACGCTGCACAAAGAGGAGCCGCCGCCGCCCCCCAGCACCTAGACCCGCAGCGAGCACCGCTGATTGGATGAGGTATCCAACACCTTCCCTCTGAGACGCCCCCTCCCTTCGTCATCGGGACCACTCCCCCACCATCTGCAGATTGGTCCGTACCCGGCGTATAATATGACACCCGGCGTATAAGAGGATGCCCCCACACTTTTAAGAAGATTTTATATTTTGACTGGAAAAGTTACGCCCTGTCGTCTTATACACCGGAAAATACGGTATTATAAAGTAAATTAAGGTTGACAAGCTTAAGTAATACGAATTGATGTTGTTGGCATTGAAATGGGCACTGTAGGTGTGTTTACTGTCCTCCACTCCCTGCCGACTTTTCTTCCCCATTGACTTGCATTGGGGTCGGTTCGAGTTTCAGTCGGACCTTCGACTTTTGCCGATTGTCGGCCAATTTTGTTCGACTCGACTTTTTGGAAAGTCGGGTGGTCTGAAACCCGACTCGACCTTCCCTGAGGCAAAGTTGCTCATCTCTATCTGCTACTGATCTGTAAACTGTTTTATTTATTGATGTGTCATATTATGATATATTATTTGGTTAATAAACTTTGTGAATGTGCTCTCTGAGAGGTGCAGATATTTTTTTAAAAATGAGAAATTACTGATTAACTTTTAACCCTTCTAACTTCCTAACAAAAAAAAATGTTTCAAAAATGTTGTTGTTGTAATGTAGACATGTGGTAAATGCTATTTATTAACTATTTTGTGAGGTGTAACTAACTGATTTAAGGGAATAAATTTTGAACGTTTGAAAATTGCAAAATTTTCTAATTTTTAATAAATATTTTTGATATTTTCAATAATAAATGCAAATCATATCGACCAAAATTAGCACTAACATGAAGTTCAATATGTCCCGAAGAAACATTCTCAGAATCACTGGGATATGTTCCAGAGTTATTACCACATAAATTAACACTGGTTAGAATTGAAAAAATTGGAGTGGTCAAGGAGGTGAAAACACGCTTGGGTGTGAAGATTTTAAAAAACTTGTATAACTCATCATTTTTTAGTTAGGCCATTAAAAATATACAGTCATGGCCAAAAGTTTTGAGAATGACACGAATATTATATTTTCACATGATCTGCTGCCCTCTGGTTTTTATGTGTGTTTGACAGATGTTTCTATCACAGACAGAAATATAATAATTGCAAACATATGAGTAACAAAAGCTTATATTGACAGTTAGAATGAGTTAATGCAGCAAGTCAATATTTGCAGTGTTGACCCTTCTTCTTCAGGACCTCTACAATTCTCCCTGGCATGCTCTCAATCAACTTCTGGACCAAATCCTGACTGATAGCAGTCCATTCTTGCACAATCAATGCTTTCATTTTGTCAGAATTTTTAGGTTTTTGTTTGTCCACCCGTCTCTTGATGATTGACCACAAGTTCTCAATGGGATTAAGATCTGGGGAGTTTCCAGGCCATGGACCCAAAATCTCTATGTTTTGTTCCCTGAGACATTTAGTTATCACCTTTGCTTTATGGCAAGGTGCTCCATCATGCTGGAAAAGGCATTGTTGATTGCCAAATTGCTCTTGGAGGGTTGGGAGAAGTTGCTCTTGGAGGACATTCTGGTACCATTCTTTATTCATGGCTGTGTTTTAGGCAAAACTGTGAGAGAGCCGATTCCCTTGGCTGAGAAGCAACCCCACACATGAATGGTTTCAGGATGCTTAACAGTTGGCATGAGACAAGACTGGTGGTAGCGTTCACCTTGTCTTCTCCGAATGAAGCGTTTTCCTGATGTCCCAAACAATCGAAAAGGGGATTCATCAGAGAAAATAACTGTACCCCAGTCCTCAGCAGTCCACTGCCTGTACCTTTTGCAGAATATCAGTCTGTCCATGATGTTTTTTCTGGAGAGAAGTGGCTTCTTTGCTGCCCTCCTTGAGACCAGGCCTTGCTCCAAGAGTCTCCGCCTCACAGTGCGTGCAGATGCACTCACACCTGCCTGCTGCCATTCCTGAGCAAGCTCTGCATTACTGGTAGCCCGATCCCGCAGCTGAAACACTTTTAAGAGACTGTCCTGGCGCTTGCTGGTCTTTCTTGGACGCCCTGAAGCCTTTTTGGCAACAATGGAACCTCTCTCCTTGAAGTTCTTGATGATGCGATAGATTGTTGACTGAGGTGCAATCTTTCTAGCTGCGATACTCTTCCCTGTTAGGCCATTTTTGTGCATTGCAATGATGACTGCACTTGTTTCTTTAGAGATAACCATGGTTAACAGAAGAGAAACAATGATGCCAAGCACAAGCCTCCTTTTAAAGTGTCCAGTGGTGTCATTCTTACTTAATTATGACAGATTGATCTCCAGCCATGTCCTCATCAACACCCACACCTGTGTTAATGGAGCAATCACTGAAAAGAGGTTAGCTGGTCCTTTTAAGGCAGGGCTGCAATGATGTTGAAATGTGTTTTGGGGGATAAAGTTCATTTTCTAGCCAAATATTGACTTTGCAAGTAATTGCTGTTAAGCTGATCACTCTTTATAACATTCTGGAGTATATGCAAATTGCCATTAGAAAAAGTGAAGCAGTAGACTTTGTAAAAATTAATATTTGTGTCATTCTCAAAACTTTTGGCCATGACTGTATATGAAAAAAACAAAGGACTCTAACCCTCTATACTTTCCACACGTGTTCCAGTATACGAGGGGCGATCCAAAAGTAATGATAATCGTTTATTTCTATTGCACACAGAAATTAAAATAAAATGTTTTCTTCTCTCTTAGGTACCCACTAGTCCAGGAAAACAAAATCACTTAAATAGGCCACGATTCCCGGGAGCTACATTCATTTGAATAGGAACTGCCGAGGAGTGAACATCAAAATGGAAAAAAACGAGCTCAGAGCTGTCATCAAATACCTCTGCTTGAAAAAAATGACTACCAAAGACATACACAGCGACTTGGTGGAAACATTGAGGGACTCTTCTCCATATTCCACAGTTGCACGCTGGGCCAAGGAATTTAAGCTGGGAAGAACATCGACGGAAGATGAACATCGTGAAGGACGCCCATCCACGTCCCTCAATGAAGAAAACATGAAAAAAGTTGAAGAAGTTGTATTGGCCGATCAAAGAGTGACTATCAGGCATTAGCTGAGGTCACAGGGATCTCATATGGCAGTATTCAAGGTATCCTTGCAAAAGAATTGTATATGAGAAAGGTCTCGGCGCGTTGGGTGCCAAAAATGTTAACCGACGAGCAAAAGAAGAAACGAGTTGACATTTCAATAGCAAATCTCGAAAAGTTACAAGCAGACAAGGAGAATTTTTTGTCACGTTTTTTGACCATGGACGAGACCTGGATCCACCACTTTGATCCCGAAACGAAACAACAATTGATGACATGACAACGAGCCAACGAACCGACGCCGAAGAAATTCAAAGTGTCAAGCTCAGCAGGGAAGGTTATGGCGTCCGTTTTTTGGGACGCTGAAGGAAATTTTATGGTGGACTATTTGGAGAAGGGAGCCACTATTACGGGCTTCTACTACGCAGAACAAATAAGAAGATTGCGGGAGGCTATCAAGGAGAAAAGGCGCGGCAAACTGCGGGCTGGAGTGCTGTTTCACCAAGATAACGCGCCGGCTCACAAAGCTGCAGTTTCCATAGCTACCATTCAAGAAGTGGGCTTTGAACTGGTGGAACACCCCCCCTATTCGCCAGATCTAGCCCCCAGTGACTTCTTTCTCTTTCCTCGGCTCAAGGAACACCTCCGGGCAAGAAATTTGACGACAATAGCGACGTGATAACCGCTGTTGGGGATTTTTTTGAGGGTCAAGATCAAGAATTTTTTTCGAAGAGAATTCTAAGTTTAGAAAAGAGATGGACTAAATGTATAGACTTGTTAGGAGACTATGTAGAAAAATAAAAAAATGTTTTGACTATATTCATTGTGTTTAGTATTGATTTGATTATCATTACTTTTGGATCGCCCCTCGTATTTAGGAAAATGTTGACCAATGAAATCTGAAGCATATTGTTTATACATCAATGATTGCCTGTTTTTTTAGGAGAGGAACAGATGTTGTGTGTTCCCACCTCCCATATGTGTCCTACGCTACATAATACACTGATAGCTCTAAGAGAAAGGTGAAGTGCATAATAGTCAAAAATAACTACAGTACCGCCTGCATACTAAAGCTATTCCCTAACCATATGTTTTGAGTCCTAGGAATATCTAATACCAGTGTTTTTATTTGTTGATATATGCGCATTCATTTGCTTTTTTTCCGCTAGCCCTCATAAAAAATACATGCTTTCAAAGTTAAATATATATTTTTTTACAATCTGTGGAGAAATTGATTACTCTCTTAATATGCCATTGTAACTAAAAGAGTATATAATAGGCTTCTGTAAAGCTTTAAAATATAACACTATCTTAGCAATATTCTGACATGTGAGACAAAATACTATTACTATTATTTAAAAATGTATTTTTGTCTAAAAAAAAATAATTTAAGACAGTTAAGGAACATCCACAGGATATACTGTAAATGTCTGAAAGATGTGGGTCACATCACATCAACCTCCGTGAATTGAGAAGTGGCCACATGTGGAACTCTCTCGATTCACTAATATGAGATACAGGTGCTTCTCACAAAATTAGAATATCATCAAAAAGTTAATTTATTTCAGTTCTTCAATACAAAAAGTGAAACTCATGTTATATAGAGTCATTACAAACAGAGTGATCTATTTCAAGTGTTTATTTCTGTTAATGTTGATGATTATGGCTTACAGCCAATGAAAACCCAAAAGTCATTATCTCTGTAAATTAGAATACTTTATAACACCACCTTGAAAAATGATTTTAAAATCCGAAATGTTGGCCTACTGAAATGTATGTTCAGTAAATGTAGTCTGTCATGAAGGAACAGCCACCATCTTCGATATGGGGCATAATGCTCGCCTCATGTCTGAGCTTGGCCTGTCCCAGGGGCCATTTTGTCTGAGTTCACAGAGCCACAGGCAGCTAACTGCTCCTAACCCCCATGGCCTGCAGGCATATTGAAGAAAACAGGGTTTAGTGATCCACTATTGAATAACAAGGTCTTTAGTATGCTAAGTAGATCAGGCCAAAACAGGACTTCAAAGCTGCAGTCAGGAGCTACGCCAGCATGGGGCCTGGAGATGCCTGGGGGCTTCAATTAGATTATACCTGTCAGCTAGACACAGAAAACACATCCATTGTCTCTCCCAGCCACTACGTCTCCGTTCTAGGATTATGAATTATGAGCACGCTTTTCGAGATAGAGACTCATAAAAAATATCTGCGTGATCCTGCGGACCTCGCGCATCTGACAGAGCAACTCCCGAGTCGGTGATGGCTCGGGGACCTGAGATATAGAGATTGGGTCGCTGTGGAGGGCCAATCGGACCATGTTTGATCTCCACGCAACAGGCAAAACAAACACTGGTACCTCTCGTGTCCTGATCCAATCGTCCTGGAGAAAGTTAACCCCTTTCTTAGATATTGGGAATAAATTCTGCAGGGAGCTGAAGGGTGGAGATTATTAGCCCACCCTCTGACACTGAGGGGAGGGACCTAGCAGGTTGTGAGCGGATGGCAGACTCTCTCTATTCCCACAGAAGAACAAGATGATGATGATCTAAGAAGGAACAGGGGACAGATCTGCCAAGGGAGCAGTGGCACACGTTTTGGGGACTGTCCTGCAACTAAGATTCTTACCTGTGGATCGCAGAGCTCCCGGTACACACATGCAACCTACAGCCTGGTAACATTGACCTCTAGCTTAATACCTCTAAGCCTTGTACCATTATTGTTGTATTTTACTCTGACTGCAAATCCACTGTAATTCCGTTGTATAGCTTACTGTATATTTCTGTAATTATCTAGTGCACCCTTAAGGCAATTAAACCATAAAATTAATTTTGGGCTGATGCTTTTACTCTGATCACGAATCTTAGCATACCAGTGGGTAACAGGACATATTCCCTGGTGGCCATTTGCTCTAGGTGCAGTTCCCTTACTGACCTGAGAGACAAAGGGGGCGCCGGAGAGCTGTGACTGTGTAGTTACGTCACATTGGTGACGTGGGAGGAACCGGGTTTCCTTCACATAGTCAATACTTGGTCGGGGCTCCTTTAGCATCAATGCGGGGTGACATGGAGGCGATCAGCCTGTGGCACTGCTTAGGTGTTATGGAAGCCCAGGTTGCTTTGATAACAGCCTTCAGCTTGTCTGCATTGTTGAGTCTGCTGTCTCTCATCTTCCGCTTCACAATACCCCATAGATTCTCTATGGATTTAAGTTCAGGTGAGTTTGCTAGCCAATCAAGCAAAGTGATACTGTTGTTTTTAAAGCAGGTATTTGTACTTTTGGCAGTGTTGGCAGGTGCCAAGTCCTGCTGGAGAATGAAATTTCCATCTCCTAAAAGCTTGTTGGCAGAGGGAAGCATGAAGTGGTAGGTGGCTGCACTGACTTTGTTCTTGATAAAACACAGTGGACCTACACCAGCATATAACGTGGCTCTCCAAACCATCACTGATTGTGAAAACTTCACACTAGACCTCAAGCAGCTTGGATTGTGTGCCTCTCTACTCTTCCTCCAGACTTTGAGACCTTGATTTCCAAATGAAATGCAAAATGTACTTTCATCTGAAAACAACACCTTGGACCACTGAGCAACAGTCCAATCTTTTTTCCTAGGCCCAGGTAAGATGTTTAGTGATTCCCTGTTGAATAACAAGGTCTTTAGTATGCTAAGTAGATCAGGCCAAAACAGGACTTCAAAGCTGCAGTCAGGACCTACGCCAGCATGGGGCCTGGAGATGCCTGGGGGCTTCAATTAGATTATACCTGTCAGCTAGACACAGAAAACACATCCATTGTCTCTCCCAGCCACTACGTCTCCGTTCTAGGATTATGAATTATGAGCACGCCTTTCGAGATACAGACTCATAAAAAATATCTGCGTGATCCTGCGGACCTTGTGCATCTGACAGTGCAACTCCCGAGTCGGTGATGGCTCGGGGACCTGAGATATAGAGATTGGTTCGCTGTGGAGGGCCAATCGGACAATGTTTGATCTCCACGCAACAGGCAAAACAAACTGATTCACTGGTACCTCTCGTGTCCTGATCCGATCTCCTGGAGAAAGTTAACCCCTTTCTTAGATATTGGGAATAAATTCTGCAGGGAGCTGAAGGGTGGAGATTATTAGCCCACCCTCTGACACTGAGGGGAGGGACCTAGCAGGTTTAAGAACTGTGAGAGGATGGCAGACTCTCTCTATTCGCACAGATGAACAAGACGATGATGATCTAAGAAGGAACAGGGGACAGATCTGCCAAGGGAGCAGTGGCACACGTTTTGGGGACTGTCCTGCAACTAAGATTCTTACCTGTGGATCGCAGAGCTCCCGGCTAACACATGCAACCTACAGCCTGGTAACATTGACCTCTAGCTTAATACCTCTAAGCCTTGTACCATTATTGTTGTATTTTATTCTGACTGCAAATCCACTGTAATTCCGTTGTATAGCTTACTGTATATTTCTGTAATTATCTAGTGCACCCTTAAGGCAATTAAACCATAAAATTAATTTTGAGCTGATGCTTTTACTCTGATCACGAATCTTAGCATACCCAGTGGGTAACAGGACATCTTCCCGGCAACCATTTGCTCTAGGTGCAGTTCCCTTACTGACCTGAGAGACAAAGGGGGCGCCGGAGAGCTGTGACTGTGTAGTTACGTCACATTGGTGACGTGGGAGGAACCGGGTTTCCTTCACATAGTCAATACTTGGTCGGGGCTCCTTTAGCATCAATGCGGGGTGACATGGAGGCGATCAGCCTGTGGCACTGCTTAGGTGTTATGGAAGCCCAGGTTGCTTTGATAACAGCCTTCAGCTTGTCTGCATTGTTGAGTCTGCTGTCTCTCATCTCTCACTTCACAATACCCCATAGATTCTGAATGGATTTAAGTTCAGGTGAGTTTGCTAGCCAATCAAGCAAAGTGATACTGTTGTTTTTAAAGCAGGTATTGGTACTTTTGGTATTGTGGACAGGTGCCAAGTCCTGCTGGAGAATGAAATTTCCATCTCCAAAAAGCTTGCTGGCAGAGGGAAGCATGAAGTGGTAGGTGGCTGCACTGACTTTGGTCTTGATAAAACACAGTGGACCTACACCAGCATATGACATGGCTCCCCAAACCATCACTGAGTGTGGAAACTTCATACTAGACCTCAAGCAGCTTGGATTGTGTGGCTCTCCACTCTTCCTCCAGGCTTTGAGACCTTGATTTCCAAATGAAATGCAAAATGTACTTTCATCTGAAAACAACACCTTGGACCACTGAGCAACAGTCCAGTTCTTTTTTCTCCTTGGCCAGGTATATGTTCTGGCATTGTCTTCTTGAAAAATATAATGTTACAGGGTGTATATGCTAGATTCCTTGATAGGGCGTTGATCCAGGGAACTAGTCTGATTGCCGTATGTGGAGTCGGGAAGGAAATTTTCTTTCCCAATGTGTCGCTTAGTGTTTGCCTCATGGTCTTCCTTCAACCTTATATACTATGTATGTTACTATGCTACTATGTTACTATGAGTGGCTTGACACAAGGAATGCAACACTTTTAGCCCATGTCCTGGATACGTCTCTGTGTGGTGGCTCTTGAAGCAATGACTCCAGCAGCAGGCCCATTCCAAACTTTTGAATGGCCTTTTCTTAGCAATCCCTTCAAGGCTGCGGTTATCCTGGTTGCTTATGCACCTTTTTCTACCACACTTTTTCCTTCCACTCAGCTTTACATTAATCTGCTTGGATACAGTACTCTGTAAATAGCCAGCTTCTTTAGCAATGACCTTTTGTGGCTTACCTTCCTTGTGGAGTGTGTCAATGAATGTCTTCTGGACATCTGTTACGTCAACACTGTTCCCCAATATTTGTGGAGCCTACTGAAATTTTTAAATGCTTAGGAAGCCTTTGAAGGTGGTTTTTGTTAATTCTAATTTACTGAGATAATGACTTTTGGGTTTTCATTGGCTGTGTAAGCAGGTTGTGGGATGCAGTGACGCAAGAGAGGCAGGGCAAGAGTTAACAATTTTAATTTAACAAGGGATACTCACACAGGGAGATAAACAGTTAAATGAGGGTTAACCAGTTCAAAGGCAGGCAATAGGTATAGTTAATGGACAATAAATGAGATAAGGTCAGTTCTTTAAATTACTTGTCATGTCAAAGGCTTGCCAGTCTTCTGCTGAAGCTTGAAGGGTGGTGGCCCCGACAACAGCCGACGCACTGCTGTTCCAGAGGGGTTCTGCAGACAACTTCTGGCGGCAGCGGTCGGTCTCCGGTACCTTCCGCTGAGCCCCTAGTTCATAAGTTGGCGTGGCTGAGATGAGCAGGGCACCGACACTTGCAGGGTCCAACGCGAGGTGATCAGCAGCAATGGACCAGGTAGGCTGCAGAAGTTCGTCTGCTACCTGGCTCTCTCTAGATAGCCCGCGTCCTGTACTCCCAGCCACGAAGCACATGGCACCTCTCAGTCGCTCAGAGGCAGGGTACCTGACACTTCGATACCTAACAGTCACTCGAGTGGTAACAGGAACCGGCGAGCGCAGACCAACACAGCGCGGGTGCTCTGAGGACGGAGTACACTCCTCAGCCTGTGGCATGCTGCCTGTCTACGCCAAAACTAACTCCCGCACCCTGATTCCAGGTCAAGAGTCCTGTCCGGGCCCTTATGCCTTCCCCTGGACAACATGGGACGCTGGCTCAGCAGTTCCATACCTGATATAGTACAAGTGCCTGCGGTCCGGTGCTTCTCCTTACACTCCCCCTCTCCTTTAGCTCACCATTCCGTGGGTGAGAGTTCTTGCAGTAAATGTTGGAACTCTTCCGTTATTTGAACAGTCCGCTGCCAAATAAACTGATCCTGTTTATAGGGGGTAGGGAGTATTCCCGTGGTGGTCCGTTCAGTACGACGTAGGTCAGTTTGAATGGTGGAGTCAGGCTGGATAGTGGAAGGTGGGGGGGCCCTCGGTTGTATGGGAACAGCCTTCTCTGGAGTTTCTGGTCGCCCTGTTTCCCTTGGACTGATGACTGGGGCACTTTCTGAGTCTGAGGGTGGTGTAAAAGGTTCGTCCTCTTCGTAGTCAGGAACAGGAGGACTAGACGCCTCGGTGAGGTCAGATCCTCTCTCTTCTTCTTCAGGGTCCCATGACAGGCAGGGATGCAACATGTTGCAGTGAACTATTTGGGTAGGCGTCTCTTTTTCTCCCTCAGGTTGAATCTCATACACCGGGCCAGCATTGCCAACTTGGGATTTCACCCGATATGGAGTTTTCTCCCACCGGTAGTCCAGCTTGCCCTGTGGCCTCTTGTCTCTGACCAACACTCGATCACCCTGCTTTAAGAGCTGTCCCTCGGAGGGGCTGTGCTTCACGGTGTTCGAGTTCTCGAAACTTAGTCTGGACCAGCCGATAAAGAGTCTGCAGCCGATATGTATGTTCTCAGACCCAGGAAGACACCCCCGTCCGTGGGTAGTCCTCTTCTGGATCCACTTCAACTCAGTGATCTCTCATCCCTTCCACCCGATCAGTAGGGTGAACGGAGTATGTCTTGTAGTGCGGTGCACCCAGTTGTTGTACATCCAGACCAATTCAGCCACATAGTCAGGCCAACGACTTTCCGGTCTTCCTCCAATGTTCTCAGAATTTGAATCAGTGTACGGTTAAATCGTTCACAGGCTCCATTCACCTGGTGGTCATAGGGCGTTGTTCTCGACTTCTCAATTTTTTTATAGAAGGTGTACTTCTTCCATCACTCAGCTTTGAGCAACCGTACACCCTAATGAAGTCTCGACAGATAGCCTGATCAGCCGACTTGGCAGTCTGATCTCGTGTCGGGGTGACCACCGCGAACTTGGTGAAGTGGTCAGTCATCACCAGACAATGCTCATAACCATGGTGAGTGGGACCCATGGTCAAGTAGTTGATCATCAGCAGTTCTAAGGGGGTTAAACTTAACAGTCAGATGGCTTCTTGATTGCAGAGTCCTAAGTTCCAACAGTGGCGCCTTCGCAATTGACACGTGATGATTCCGAGGTAGTCCTAAAGGAGTTGAGGATCCGGTTCCTAACGGTGGCGACGAGTCCTCTCTGCCTTGTGCAGGGCCCTGGATCTCGATATGTCATGCGGAGTGAAGAGTAGTCTGTAACACTGCCCGAGCGTAACCCAGCTTGACTGTAAACTGCGGGTGAGGAAGGACACAGTTCTATACAAGTCACCGGGTCTGTCTCAGGCGGCACGGGCGCAGCATAAACTGGCTTTTTTATCTTAGACACGCCCCCTACTGTCGAGTGCAAAGGTTGGTATGGGTTGGAAAGCATTCCTCCTGGATAACAATGGTGACAGCCCCGACAGTTCCGGAACCAGTGCAAGCGAGGTACCTCCAGTCAGTGCATCTTCTTACACCATCAGTGGTTAAAAGTTAACTAGCTTGAAGCCTTCTAAGCTTCATGTAGAAACATGAGGTCAATTTTCATTGCATCAGTCATTAGTCACTGCAAATGTCCCTCTCATGGGGGGATGGGCAGCTAGGTCAGGAGTTCAAGAGAAGAATGATAAATGCAGAGAAAAGAGAGCAGAGAAAAGAGAAGAATTAGCTGGATAGAAAGGCAAAATGAGTAACTATAAGTACACAGTGCACTATATTATAATTATTGCAATATATTAAGAGGGTAAAAACATTGATGAGAGTTTTTCTTTAATGACATTGAACCTGTCATTCTTTGATAATTTATTCCACAGTATTGTACTCTATTGTGTAAACGATGATCTCCAGGAATTACTCCATTTAAATGCCGCTATTAGTGATTAACTGCAGTAACTAAATGATATCAGGAGGCGATTTAAGTCATGTTGCTGCTGTTACAGACATATGCCTGCTGTATAACACGTGTGGAATGATCTCAGCTTCTGAGATCACTCTACATGTGCGAACTATAGTGTTGATGTACAGGTTTGTCTTTTAGAGCTTAGGGGGTTAAAGAATAATGTAAATTATCTTATGTATACCCTGTTCAGAGTACCTGAGAGGTGGCAACACATGACATACCAACTGCAGGGATTCTGTCGCTAAGTGTTATGTGTCGGGGAAAGACTAGGTGACTTACACTATGAAGCCTTCACCATGAAACTCTATGGATCAAAATCAATATGCTTCAGATATGGTGATCGACAGTGGACCCACTGAGCAAGACAACATGAATCAAGTGACTGCAGAAGAGCTAAGGTAGATCTGATTTAATCAGGACAAGGATGATGCAAGAAGGGGAACCCACTTGGTGGCTCAATTGCTGATGTAGTCCATGATGAAAAGGGAACCTGAGCTGCAAAAAACAAAAAAGCATCACTCTCTGAAGTACAACTTTAAGATTTTGTGCCTCATCTAAGTGTTGTAGCTACTAAAGATGAGCGAACCTTTCAAGGTTCGGTTCGGTTTAATGAACGTCCCAATGTTCGCCGAAGGCAAAAGCAAATGTATGAACAACACCTTAAAGGGTGACAAAAAGCTTCCCAGCTAAATTAGGGGCAGACACCATGAAAAGTGGCATCAATTGACCCACAGTAGAAATTTGCTAATGGTATATCAGCTGTCAGCCATGGGCCATTCATGAGGTATCAGAGTCTGGGCCAGCATTTAGAGTTTTGAATTGAAATTTCAATTAAGACGTGGTGGGTAAGGGAGCAATGTAATCCTTCTTTGCTGGGAGCCCTGATACCTTATGCAACAGCTCAATTTTTTCACAGCCGCACTCAGGTGGCACAAATATCAGTTTCATAGAGTACTATTGGTAGAAAAATGTAAGGATAGTAGCACAGGTAGTTGAGTGAAAGTAAGTGCAGGCTCTGCAGGTCTGGGAGAACTACTGCTACAGGCAACACACATGAAGGAGAACCAATTTGGATTCTCCACATTTAAAAAAAAATATTGGCACACACCACTAAAGTGGCATTCATTTCCACAGAGTAGAAACAGTATAATAGGCCTTTGACACACCTTCCACTACAAGCAACCCAACAGATGGAGACCCAACTTAGAGTCTCCATATTTCAAAAAATTGTTTGTAACAACAGCAGCATTGGCAACAGCAGACACAAAAGCCGTGACAAATGTGTTACAGACTGCAATAACGTGAGACCAATGCATGACACTAAAAACAACACCATCGCCTAGTCGGCCCAGTCTGCGTCTGGGTACAAAAGTCATTGGAGTTCATTTTAATTAAAGTTAGGTGGTCTACATTTTCAGGGGACAGCTGGATTCACTTATCAGTCAAGACACCACCAGCAACGCTGAACACCTTTTTTATTTATTTATTATGCTTTGCTTATGCAGTGGGGGAAATAAGTATTTGATCCCTTGCTGATTTTGTAAGTTTGCCCACTGACAAATACATGAACAGTCTATAATTTTAAGGGTAGGTTAATTTTAATATTGAGAGATAGAATATCAAAGATAAAATCCAGGAAATCTGATTGTATAAATTGCATTCTTTTATTTGCATTTTGCAGTGAGAAATACAGTAAGTATTTGATCCCTCTGGCAAACAAGACTTAATACTTGGTGGAATAACCCTCGTTGGCAAGCACAGCAGTCAGATGTTTTTTGTAGTGATGATGAGGTTTGTGCACGTCAGGTGGAATTTTGGTCCACTCCTCTTTGCAAATAATCTCTAAATCATTAAGATTTTGAGGCTGTCGCTTGTCAACTCGGAGCTTCAACTCTCCATAAGTTTTCTATGGGATTAAGATCTGGAGACTGGCTAGGCCACTACATGACCTTAATGTGCTTCTTTTTGAGCCAGTCTTTTGTTTCTTGGTTGTATGTTTTGGGTCATTGTCTTGCTGGAAGACCCAGCCATGACCCATTTTTAATGTCCTATCGGAGGGAAGGAGGTTGTTACTCAGGATTTTACGGTACATGGCTCCATCCATTCTTCCAATTTTTGTCTCATCTGACCACAGCACCTTCTCCCAATCACACACAGAATCATCCAGCTGTTTATTGGCAAACTTCAGATGGGCCTGCACATATGCCTTCTTGAGCAGGGGGACCTTGCGGGCACTGCAGGATTTTAAATCTTTATGGCATAATTTGTTACCAATGGTTTTCTTGGTGACTGTGGTTCCAGCTGCTTTGAGATCATTTAAAAGTTCCCCCTGTGTAGATTTAGGCTGATCTCTCACCTTCCTCATGATCAAGGATACCCCACAAGGGGAGATTTTGCATGGTGCCCCAGATCGATGTTGATTGACAGTCATTTTGTATTTCTTCCATTTTCTTACTATAGCACCAACATGTCATGGTATAGAACATGGTTAATGTCCTGCTCTCTCAGGGTTAACTTTTCCTGGCCTCCATTTGGATCAGGGAGGGGTATTTATACTCACTCCAGACTAAGATTCTCTGTCAGCTATACTGTTGTTTTGACTGTGTGTCTGACCCCCCTGGTTTGCTTGTGTACTGCTTTGCTTGTTTGACTCCCGTGTATGACCTGGTCTGTCCACTCACTCTGTTCTTTGTCTCATTTTTTGGTAATATTGTCTTCTCCAGTTCTGACCTCCTGCCTTGGCTATTGTTACTCCATTACAGTTTTGTCCCTATTGTACCTTCTATTGGCCGTTTTGGTTTACTGATCTCTTGCTACATCCTGCCTATCCGTTCTGTCTAATCCTTTGGTACTGTCATGCTATCTCATGCTCTGACCCCGGCCTGATCTGGTTTTCGTCCCTGTCTATGCCCCTTGGTAACTTTGTCCCGTAGTTACCCTTCTAGGCGTTTTCCTTCAGCTCCTAGACCTTTGGAGTTTAGGCCACGCCCCCAGCAGTCACGTGCTTCAGGTCCTGTTTGTCTGAAGCACGCATCGTTCACCGTTGCTGCCCCGATCCACTGGTATCTTTGAGCACAGTTTGTTTTACTCAGGACACACACACTGGCTCAGTGAGCAAGTGCAGTGCGGTGTCCCTGACTCAACAGTTGTCTCCTTCTCACCCAGCATCTTACTTATGGCTTTGTAGTCCATTCCAGCTTTGTGCAGGTCTATGATCTTGTTCCTGACATCCTTAGAAAGCTCTTTGGTCTTGCCCATGTTTTAGAGGTTAGAGTCTGACTGATTAATTGAGTCTGTGGACAGGAGACTTTTATAAAGATGACTATGTAAGATAGCTGTCTTTAATGCAGGTAATGAGTTGATGAGGAGCGTCTAAGGCCTCTTTCACACTTCAATCGTGCGACGTCAGTCAAAATCCGTCAAAATGTGAAAAAAACGGATCCGCCATTTTTTTTGGCGGATCCGTTTTTTTCACATAGACTTGCATTAGTGACGGATTTTGACGGATGGTCGTCCGTTAGGTCCGTTTTTTGACGGATCCGCCAAAAAATTGGCGTCCGTCATTTCAAAAAAACGTCCAATGCAACGTTTTTTTGACCGCCAAAATGGCGGACAACGGCGGATCCGCCGCATCCGCCATTTTGTACAATGGATCCGCCAGCATCCGTTTTTGACGGAATCCGCCTGCGGATCCGTCGCCTCTATTGAAAACCATAGTAAAATGCAGAAAACAGTGCCCGGGGTCTCTCTCTCTCTCTCTCTCTCTCTCTCTCTCTTCCTCTCTCTCTCTCTCTCTCTCTCTCTCTCTCTCTCTCTCCTTACATTTCCGGAACGAAGTTTCATTATTTCCGGGTGAAATCTTCTTGGCGGATCCGTCAGAAAACTGACCAGTTTTGCATCCGTTTTTTTACTTTTCTGACGGATCCGCCATTTTCACGGATAGCGGACGTCACACAACGAAAGTGTGAAAGAGGCCTAACTGGTCTGTAGGAGCCAGAACTCTTAATGGTTTGTGGGGATCAAATACTTATTTCTCACTGCAAATGCAAATAAATTTATATAATTTATACAATATGATTTTCTGGATTTTATTTTTGATATTCTACCTCTCAATGTTAAAATTCATCTACCCTTAAAATTATAGACTGTTCATGTCTTTGTCAGTGGGCAAAATTACAACATCAGCAAGGAATCAATACTTATTTCCCCAATGTATAGAGGAGGAAACTGTCGCAAACACAGGGAGAACATACAAACTCCTTGCAGATGTTGCCCTTGGTGAAGTTTGTACACAGGACCCTAGCACTGCAAGGTTGCAGTGCTAACCACTCAGCCACCATGCTATTGTGGTATTGTGCTGGTATTGTGCTCCAGCCAGGAGTCCACATCTCACAATATAAATTCTTAGTGCTAATAGCGTGGTCCATAAACCATGCCACATTTAAGCATGGCTTGGAGCAGTATTTCTTGCTTAAAGTTTGATCAGTAACTGGTGGATGAGTGACAGGTGTAGGCCTGGTGCTCTAAGAGAACATTGGTTGCCGGGTATGACAAAACCTCCAATGCATGACAGGCCATCTCAGGCCACTCTTCCATTTTTGAAGACCAAATGCAAAAGGGTCAAAATTCCCTCTGATGGCATTGATATTGATCTCAAGATACTCCGGCACCATCCTCTCTAGTCGTTCATAACGTGTTAGACTTGTACTATATTCTGCTGTTGCACGGACTGGTCTAAAAAATGTGTGAAATATCTCACAGAAATTGCTTATGCCACTTACACTGCTGCTGCTGCTAATGTCTTTGTGGTGACGCCTTGACGTTCCCAGGGTTGGAAGTCTAGAACTACTGTCACGCTGGGGAAGGGAGTAGTAAGGTGCGCAAAAACGGTGAGAGGGATGGGTAAGCCCAAACACTAGGGAAGGGGTGAGTGGAGACCCCTAGGCAGCTCTAACAACACCCTAGCAATAGGCCCTGGATAGGGAGGGGATAAGTTACAGTCAGCCCCCACTACAACTACATACAGAGAGGGTGGACAAATGAGGGGATACACTTAGCTTGAGAAGACTACCAAGATATCACATCAGCAATCCTGCAAGAGACTCCAAGAAAACAGTAGCCGACTGCTAGTACTTCCACCAAGACAGAGGGGAATGGAGCTAACACCAGCACCCTGCAGCAGAAACTGAATGTATTTCAACCTTCAGCAAAGGTGTGTTAATTAGCAGCAGAAGGTGGAGGTAACTGCTGGGTCCTAGAGGAAGAAGGATATCACTCAATAACAGAGATGCAAAAATCAAACATGTGCTTGAAGAGCTAATTGCAATGACCTTCTACAGCTGGATCCAAGCTGACCGTCTGTCACACCTGAAACAGGTGACAGTACCCCCCTTCTACGAGAAAAAAGAAAAAAATGAAAAAAAAAATTACACTCCGTCACTTCTCTGACCTAGACACGCCCCCTCCCCTAAAACACATCCCCTGCTCATCATATAGCACCACTATCCTAGACAAAGTCAAAACAAAAGCATTTGTGGACACGCAATCATTTACCGATCTTTGACCAAATTTTGCCAACTTTGAGGAACAACGCTTGGGAAACAAACATGAATCTGAATGTGCTATGTTTGTGCCAAATTTGAGATTGGCAAACATTTTCCGTTAAAGTCCGCTCATCTCTAGTAGCCACCAGTGTACATTACTGAGTAAAGTAAAGTTCTTATGTGCCAGTATGCCATAAGAAATTAGAGCAGATGAACTGATTGAACTGAATTTGGTCTTTAATTGTGTTCTTTTAAAGGGGAACCATGCCAGAAAACCAAAATTAGAACTTAATACTGGTCAGTAAGAGTCAAATTTTGCTTGTTTCCGGGAAAACCTAATGTGGGTGTCGAAAAGAATCAATTATATAAAAATCATACAAATTGCTAGTGGCAGCATTTTCTGTAACAATATAACATTTACACTTAAAATAGCTATTGCTGTCAAACACAGAGCACATAGATCTCAAGAAAGGCATCCATAGGCAAACATGAAGCTTCCATCCAGATGCTGCAGGACGTTCCTTCTCAACAGCAGTGGGATCATAATTATAGAAATGCTGAGAAGCTATTGAAATAATGTAAATGATCTTCAAATCCTTGTGAAAGATTTTCCATCTCCATTGTTAGATTGTATGATATTGATTATTACCACTATATACGTACTGATCATATTATTTCATGTGTTTGGCGTAATCTACCAATTCTTGTCAAAATGATCAGTATAGATCCAGAATTTAAGGCCGGCGTCACACTAAGGAGGAATACGGACGAGTGAGAGGTGTAAAAACCACGCATTACACACGGACCAATGCCTCTCTGTAGGGCAGTTCTGATCATGCGTATTTTTCTCGGGCGTATCTTACGGTGCAAGACACCCGCAGCATGCTGCGATTGTACACGTATTACGCCAATGAAAGTCTATGGGTGCGAGAAAACAACGGATTACACACGGACCAGATGTGTGACTTCTGCAGCTCACGGGAAATGGTTCAACACATGCTGCAGGAAGCTGACACATGCAAATTAGCTCAAAAAGAGCGCCAGACATCCCGGAAGAACGCCTCCATGGAGTCGGCCATGATGCCTACTCTCATCAATGTGGAGATGTTGAGAGTCTTGCTGCAGGAGAGGCCCGAAATTTGCCATCAAAGAGATGCACATTACGCAGACCGCGCAAGGAAACAGGCGGCATGGAGGCACATCTGTGGGCAGAGGTTTCCCCACTTTGGCGACAACCCACGCGAGGAGCAGCAGAGAATCAGTAAGTTACTGGATTTTTTCCAACTTATTAATGGTCAGAGCGTAGTTCTAGCGAAGAATTTGGTCAAAAAATTTTTTAACATTTTTTGTTTTGCGCCAAAATGTTAGTATAGTCACATCCTACTAGGCCCCCGTGACTATATAACATGTATATATGTTGAAGAATTTTGCTTTGTGCAGCTAGCTAATTGATTACATTATATGTGTCATTGCAGTAGAATGTTATGAGAAGATGGAGAAGCATCCGCGACCAGTACCGGCGGGAACGGCAGCAGAGGTCCAGGAGCGGGCCTGCGGCACCGACAAAAAGAAAATATGTGTACTTTGACCGCCTTGGCTTTCTGGCTCCTATTCTGGATCTGATACCTTAAGTACATACATCACACAACATACAACATATGCAGTTTAGGCTCACCTCTCCAACATGTTCTAATCCCCTTTCATTTCCCAACAGATCTGAGGATCCTCCTGCACGGGCGCCAACATCTCAAACCATTCCCCCACCGAAACAACCTTTGCAACAACAGGGTCAAATGGCTAACCCTATATAACAGATGTGGATGCAGACCAGCGGGCACCAAGTGGACCAAATTAATAACAGTGCATGCACTAAAATATAAAATAATGCAAATATTGATGATGTTATAAAGAGGCAGGATACGAAATATAACAAGAAAATGTATAATCTTTATTTAAGCAATGTTGTACATGAAACAATAATTAATAAAAACATATAAAAAATGAATAATCAAATCCATAGGCTGACAGCAGATGTAATAACCCAATTAATATGGACAGGCTCAAAATTAAGTCCCAGGGATTGTGAAATAAATGAATCCTCAAAAAAATGTGAAATGATACACTAGCAGGTGCACAAAATATATAGTCTCAATGCACAAAATAAAAACCACTAAAAAATGTGAATGTATCCTTAGTGCAAAGTCAAACTAAAACCACCACTGAGTGAACATAATGTGCTGGTGCAATGCAACCTCAAGAACGTGTTGGAAGTGCAAAGGCGTAATTCCACCAACCAAGGACCAAAAAAATGACCGCTACCTGAGAGCCTGTATAGGGTGCTGACAGCCAGTGAAGAACGCGCCCCGACGCGCGTTTCGGTATTGATAACCTTCGTCAGGGGGTTATCAATACCGAAACGCTCGTCGGGGCGCGTTCTTCACTGGCTGTCAGCACCCTATACAGACTCTCAGGTAGCGGTCATTTTTTTGGTCCTTGGTTGGTGGAATTACGCCTTTGCACTTCCAACACGTTCTTGAGGT
Organism: Oophaga sylvatica; assembly: GCA_033576555.1. Lineage (NCBI taxonomy): Eukaryota > Metazoa > Chordata > Amphibia > Anura > Dendrobatidae > Oophaga > Oophaga sylvatica. The sequence goes on from JARQOD010000492.1 coordinate 125,930, forward strand.
TGCATTGCACCAGCACATTATGTTCACTCAGTGGTGGTTTTAGTTTGACTTTGCACTAAGGATACATTCACATTTTTTAGTGGTTTTTATTTTGTTCATTGAGACTATATATTTTGTGCACCTGCTAGTGTGTCATTTCACATTTTTTTGAGGATTCATTTATTTCACAATCCCTGGGACTTAATTTTGAGCCTGTCCATATTAATTGGGTTATTACATCTGCTGTCAGCCTATGGATTTGATTATTCATTTTTTATATGTTTTTATTAATTATTGTTTCATGTACAACATTGCTTAAATAAAGATTATACATTTTCTTGTTATATTTCGTATCCTGCCTCTTTATAACATCATCAATATTTGCATTATTTTATATTTTAGTGCATGCACTGTTATTAATTTGGTCCACTTGGTGCCCGCTGGTCTGCATCCACATCTGTTATATAGGGTTTTTCATTTTTCGGATGGTCTACCATCCCACTTTTCTTGGATTATTGGTATTAGTTTGTCAGCTACACACAGGTGTATAATTTTATAACTATATATATTTCACCATATATTAAGGGCATATATATATATATATATATATATATATATATTTACGTGCAATCTATACCAGTTTTTCTTGTGCATTTTTGTTTTTAGGGTCAAATGGCTGCCTATAATCCGACTTCTGTTATGATTTGGTAGCTGAGGAGAGCAGGCAAAAAAGGAAATACACCAGAGCAGTTGGAAACTATGAGATTGCAGTACCCTGACTAACCACCACAACTAGAGGCAGCCGTGGAGCGTTCCTACGTTGGTCCTAGACGCCTCGTCACAGCCTGAGAAACTAACTACACCTAAAGATAGAAAGAGGAAAGCTATCTGCCCCGGAGCAGATCCCCAAAGAACATAGAAAGCCCCCAAACATGTAATGGCGGTTAGACAAGAAGAAATACTAACACAGACAGAAAATAGTATGAGCAAACGTTGGGGCCCAAACTTACTAAATAGAAAAGGATAGGAAGGGCACTTACTGCAATCCCAAAAAACCCTGAAAAGCACCAACTCTACTAATTTCAAAAACACCTGAGATCACACGACCTCTACCACCTAAATTAGTTCTCTGGTGTAACCAAAATCAAAACAGCAGCCACTGAAAAAACTGGAAAAAGCAAATGTACTAACATCAGTGGCTGAACTGAACTGAGAGGGCAAAAGCCCCCAGAGGGGACCCTGAAGGCCCCCACAGAAGTGCAGGACAAAATGCAAAAATCAAGCACAAAAACAAAAAGAAGAAAATGTCTTATCTGATAGCAGGAGATTCAGACACGACACAGCAGGCTACCAAGGAAACAGGAATCAAGGATTGAGACCAGAACAATTGATCACCGGCAACCCTGATGGGAAGGCGACTCCCTTATATAAGACCAGTCAGTAACACCTGATTCCCAATCCTCACAATCTTCACTGGACAGTCCAGTACCGTTTGTAACCACCAGAGGGAGCTTCTGCTCAGAACTCATTTCCAGCCTATTCACAACAGTACCCCCCCCTTGAGGAGGGGTCACCGAACCCTCACTAGAGCAACCAGGTCGGTCAGGATGAGTTCTATGATACGCACGGATGAGTCTCCTAGCATGGATGTCCGAAGCAAACACCCAAGAATTGTCTTCCTGACCATAACCTCTCCATTTAACCAAATACTGGAGTTTCCGTCTAGAAAAATGAGAATTCAATATTTTCTCAACCACATACTCCAGATTGCCCTCAACCAAAACAGGGTCAGGAGGCACAGTAGTAGGAACCACTGGCTCAACAAACCTCTTCAACAAGGACTTGTGGAACACGTTATGGATCTTAAATGTCCCTGGAAGAAGCAAACGAAAAGAAACAGGATTAACAATCTCCATGACCTTATAAGGTCCAATGAACCTAGGCTTAAATTTAGGAGATGCCACTCTCATAGGAATATTTCTTGAGGACAACCAGACCAAGTCCCCCACTTTAAACCGAGGACCATCAGTCCTATGCCGGTTAGCAAACCGTTGGGCCCTCTCCTGAGAGAGGGACAACCTCTCCACTACCTGGTCCCAAATCTGTTGCATACGCTCCACAACAGAGTCAACACCTGGACAGACAGAAGTCTCCGTCTGTCCTGAAGAAAATCGAGGGTGAAACCCAGAATTACAGAAAAATGGAGACATCAAAGTGGCAGAGCTAGCCTATTATTAAGAGCAAACTCAGCCAAAGGCAAAAAAGAGACCCAGTCATCCTGATCAGCAGACACAAAGCATCTTAGATAAGTCTCCAATGTCTGGTTTGTTCTCTCAGTTTGACCATTGGTCTGAGGAAGAAACGCCGAGGAGAAAGACAATTGAACACCAATTTTAGAACAAAAGGTCCTCCAAAATCTGGAAACAAACTGGACTCCTCTGTCAGACACAATGTTCTCAGGAATGCCGTGTAAACGAACCACGTGCTGAAGGAACAAAGGCACCAATTCAGAGGAGGAAGGCAACTTAGGTAATGGCACAAGATGTATCATCTTGGAAAACCTATCGCAAATCACCCAGATGACAGTCATTCTCTGAGAAACAGGGAGGTCGGAAATGAAATCCATAGAGATATGGGTCCATGGTCTCTTGGGCACAGGTAATGGCATCAACAAACCACTAGAATGAGAACAAGGCTTGGAGCGAGAGCTAGTCCCGCAGGACTGCACAAACTCCCTGACATCACGAGACAAGGTAGGCCACGAAAAGGACCGACTAACCAAGTCTCTGGTATCAAAAATTCCGGGATGACCGGCCAACGCGGAACAATGAATCTCAGACATTACACTCTTTTTCCACTGGTCCGGGACAAACAATTTCCCAACAGGGCAGCGCTCGGGCTTATCCTCCTGACACCCCTCCAGAGTCAGTCTCAAATTGGGCGAGATGGCGGAAAGAACTACACCCTCTTTCAAAATAACAGAAGGATCAGATAACTCAGGAGAGTCCGCCAGGAAACTCCTCGAGAGGGCATCCGCCTTAACATTTTTAGTGCCAGAAGAAATGAAACCACAAAATTAAAACGTGTGAAAAACAAGGCCCACCTGACCTGTCTAGGATTAAGTCGCCTGGCAGATTCCAGATAAACTAGATTCTTATGGTCCGTAAGGACCACCACCTGATGTTTGGCTCCCTCCAGCCAATGTCTCCACTCTTCAAAAGCCCACTTCATGGCTAATAACTACCGATTACCCACGTCATAATTACGTTCAGTGGGAGAAAATTTTCGAGAGAAAAAGGCACAAGGGTTACTTTTAGAGGTCTCTGGATCTCTTTGGGACAAAACGGCACCTGCCCCAATTTCAGAGGCATCAACCTCCACCTGAAATGGTAGAGAAACATCAGGCTGCCGTAGAACAGGAGCAGAAGTGAATCTCTGCTTAAGTTCCTGAAATGCAGAGACTGCCTCAGGAGGCCAATTCACCACATCAGAACCCTTCTTGGTCAAATCAGTTAATGGTTTAACAATAACAGAGAAATTACCAATAAATTTACGATAAAAATTGGCAAAACCCAAGAATCTTTGAAGAGCCTTTAATGAAGTAGGTTGGATCCAATCACAGATGGCCTGAACTTTGACCGGGTCCATTTCAATAACAGATGAGGACAAAATGAATCCCAGAAATGAGATCCTCTGAACGCCAAAAAGACACTTTGATCCCTTCACATACAGAGCATTCTCTCTCAAAATCTGGAACACAGTCCGAACATGTTTTACATGAGAGTCCCAGTCATTGGAAAAAATCAAGATATCATCCAAATAAACAATCAGAAATTTATCCACAAAATCCCTGAAAATGTCATTCATGAAGGACTGGAAGACAGAAGGAGCATTAGTGAGCCCAAAGGGCATCACAAGGTACTCAAAATGCCCTTCAGGGGTATTAAATGCCTTCTTCCATTCATCCCCGTGCTTAATGCGAATAAGGTTATATGCCCCCCTGAGGTCCAGCTTGGTAAACCAAGTAGCGTTTTTCACCCTGGAAAACAGATCAGAGATCAAGGATAACGGATATTGATATTTCACAGTAATATTGTTCAAGAGACGATAATCAATACACGGCCTTAATGAACCATCCTTTTTGGCCACAAAGAAAAAACCGGCACCTAAGGGTGAAGAGGATGGTCTGATATGACCCTTCTCCAATGACTCCTTGATATAAGACCGCATAGCGTCATGTTCAGGTACAGACAAGTTAAAAAGGCGACCTTTAGGGAATTTACTACCAGGCACTAATTCAATAGCGCTGTAAGGTTCTTTGTCTCTGTTGACATGTTCCTTGAAACTCAGTTTTCCGTCGGCCATTTTGCTTTCTGTCTTTCTGCAGCTCTTGCCCTCAGTTAATATGGAGTTTCCAGTTTTCATGTTCCCGCCCTGATTCTTCCCTCTTGCTTCTTAAGCAGCCTCAGCTGAACAATCAGTGCTCCTGAATCAAGCCTCAGTCAGTCTGTGACCTGACTCCTGGAAGCCTTGGACTTGTACTCCAGCTATTCCCTACTGAGGAACCTTGGAACACTTTTGGACTCTGGAAACCTGCTGTTTGGTGAATCCATGTTTGCAGAGGAATTACGGTACAGAGAAGAGATCCTGAACCTGCTTTGGAGATTTATTGTAGTGCTTGAAGTTACTCTGGCCTGCTGTGTCTCCTGTTGCTGTTGCTGCAAACTGTGTGAACTTTTCAGCATGCTTGTATGAAGTAATACAAGTCATTTCATTTCAACCTATGTCTCCTGTGTTTTCCTCGCACCCAAGCACAAGACGCTATAGGAACTGTACACTATACATGACAAGATTCAGGAGCCAATGTTTAGTGTCTGCTGGGTCTGGGAAAGCCGTGTCTGCTGTGACTGTGGATATCAGATGTCCGTTTAATACCTTATGTGATGACAGTGGTTGTGACTTCTCACAACCATTCCAGGTGAGCGCATTCCCTTAATTTTACTCTGGAGTGTTACCACAGGTAAACACTATTGTTTTTTTTTTTTTTCCTTTCTCTTCTCCTTCCAGCACTTCTGCCTTAAAAGATCTGGAAGATGGAGGCCCGCATAAAGGAACTTTGCGGAGTGACTTATACAATCCTTTCAGATGTACAGACTTTAAAAACCCGTTTTGCAAGCCTACAGGACCTCAATAATCATAATTTGCAAGTGTTTGGACAGACTACCCAGGAATTGCGAGCCAGGATTGAGGCTCTAGAGGAACGAGCCCAGGCTCCTGCCATAACCCCAAGTTCTGGGATCCCCAAATTACCTCCTTTTCGTTTTGGCGGTGAACGTGAGAAATTCAGGGGATTTATTAATCAATGCAATTTATTTTTCTCTGCACATGCTTCACAATTTCCCACTGAACGATCCAAAGTGCTTACTATAATCATGTTGCTTACCAATAAGGCTTTGATGTGGGCAAACCCTCTGATTGAGACTGAGGATGATTGTTTGAATCACCTTGATGCTTTTATTTCAGCCATGGGGCAGGTGTTTGATGACCCCAATCGAGGTGCAACAGCTGAAGCAGCCATGTTAACTTTGCGCCAAGGTAAGCGTTCAGTAGCCGAATATGCCCTGGATTTCAGGAGATGGGCTCTTGATACCACTTGGGACACTTCCGCTAAAAAATCTATTTTTCGGAAAGGGTTGTCTCCACTGATTAACCCCTTCACCCCCAAGGGTGGTTTGCACGTTAATGACCGGGCCAATTTTTACAATTCTGACCACTGTCTCTTTATGAGGTTATAACTCTGGAACGCTTCAACGGATCTTCGCGATTCTGAGATTATTTTCTCATGACATATTGTACTTCATGATAGTGGTAAAATTTCTTCCATATAACTTGCATTTATTTATGAAAAAAAACGCAAATATGGCAAAAATGTTGAAAATTTTGCAATTTTCAAACTTTGAATTTTTATTCCCTTAAAACAGAGAAATATGTCACACAAAATAGTTAAGAAATAACATTTCCCACATGTCTACTTTACATCAGCACAATTTTGGAAACAAAATTTTTTTTTGTTAGGAAATTATAAGGGTTAAAAGTTGACCAGCGATTTCTCATTTTTACAACAAAATTTACAAAGCCATTTTTTTTCGGGACCACCTCATATTTGAAGTCACTTTGAGGGTCTATATAGCAGAAAATACCCAAAAGTGACACCATTCTAAAAACTACACCCCTCAAGGTACTCAAAACCACATTCAAGAAGTTTATTAACCCTTCAGGTGCTTCACAGGAGCTGAAGCAACATGGAAGGAAAAAATTAACATTTTACTTTTTAGTCACAAAAATGATCTTTTACAAACATTTTTTTTATTTTCACAAGGGAAAAAGGAGAAAAAGGACTGATAAAGTTGTTGTGCAATTTCTCCTGAGTACGCCGATACCCCATATGTGAGGGAAAACCACTGTTTGGGCACACGGCAGAGCTCGGAATGGAAGGAGCGCAGTTTGACTTTTCCAAACCAAAATTGGCTGGAATTGAGAACGGACGCCATGTCGCGTTTGGAGAGGCCCCGATGTGCCTAAACAGTGGAAACCCCCCACACGTGACCCCATTTTGGAAACTAGACCCCCTAAGGAACTTATCTAGATGTGTGGTGAGTAGTTTGAACCCTCAAGTGCTTCACGCAAGTTTGTAATGTAGAGCCGTGAAGAAAAAAAATCATATTTTTTTCCACAAGCATGATGTTTTAGTCCCCAAATTTTTATTTTCCCAAGGGTAAGAGGAGAAATTGAACCACAAAAGTTGTTGTCCAACTTATCCTGAGTACGCTGATACCCCATATGTGGGGGGAACCACTTTTGGGCGCACGGCAGGGCTTGAAAGGGAAGGAGCGCCGTTTGACTTTTCCAAACCAAAATTGGCTGGAATTGCGAACGGACGCCATGTCGCGTTTGGAGGGCCCCTGATGTGCCTAAACAGTGGAAACCCCCCACATGTGACCCCATTTTGGAAACTAGACCCCCTAAGGAACTTATCTAGATGTGTGGTGAGCACTTTGAACCCTCAAGTGCTTCACGCAAGTTTGTAATGTAGAGCCGTGAAGAAAAAAAATCATATTTTTTCCACAAACATGATGTTTTAGTCCCCAAATTTTTATTTTCCCAAGGGTAAGAGAAGAAATTGGACCACAAAAGTTGTTGTCCAACATGTCCTGAGTACGCTGATACCCCATATGTGGGGGGAACCACTGTTTGGGCGCACGGCAGGGCTTGAAAGGGAAGGAGCGCCGTTTGACTTTTCCAAACCAAAATTGGCTGGAATTGCGAACGGACGACATGTCGCGTTTGGAGGGCCCCTGATGTGCCTAAACAGTGGAAACCCCCCACATGTGACCCCATTTTGGAAAATAGACCCCCTAAGGAACTTATCTAGATGTGTGGTGAGCACTTTGAACCCTCAAGTGCTTCACGCAAGTTTGTAATGTAGAGCCGTGAAGAAAAAAAATCATATTTTTTCCACAAGCATGATGTTTTAGTCCCCACATTTTTATTTTCCCAAGGGTAAGAGGAGAAATTGGACCACAAAAGTTGTTGTTCAACATGTCCTGAGTACGCTGATACCCCATATGTGGGGGGGAACCACTGTTTGGGCGCACAGCAGGGCTCGAAAGGGAAGGAGCGCCGTTTGACTTTTCCAAACCAAAATTGGCTGGAATTGCGAACGGACGCCATGTCGCGTTTGGAGGGCCCCTGATGTGCCTAAACAGTGGAAACCCCCCACATGTGACCCCATTTTGGAAACTAGACCCCCTAAGGAACTTATCTAGATGTGTGGTGAGCACTTTGAACCCTCAAGCGCTTCACGCAAGTTTGTAATGTAGAGCCGTGAAGAAAAAAAATCATATTTTTTCCACAAACATGATGTTTTAGTCCCCAAATTTTTATTTTCCCAAGGGCAAGAGGAGAAATTGGACCACAAAAGTTGTTGTCCAACATGTCCTGAGTACGCTGATACCCCATATGTGGGGGGGAACCACTGTTTGGGCGCACGGCAGGGCTCGAAAGGGAAGGAGCACCGTTTGACTTTTCCAAACCAAAATTGGCTGGAATTGCGAACGGACGCCATGTCGCGTTTGGAGGGCCCCTGATGTGCCTAAACAGTGGAAACCCCCCACATGTGACCCCATTTTGGAAACTAGACCCCCTAAGGAACTTATCTAGATGTGTGGTGAGCACTTTGAACCCTCAAGTGCTTCACGCAAGTTTGTAATGTAGAGCCGTGAAGAAAAAAAATCATATTTTTTCCACAAACATGATGTTTTAGTCCACAAATTTTTATTTTCCCAAGGGTAAGAGGAGAAATTGGACCACAAAAGTTGTTGTCCAACATGTCCTGAGTACGCTGATACCCCATATGTGGGGGGGAACCACTGTTTGGGCGCACAGCAGGGCTCGAAAGGGAAGGAGCACCGTTTGACTTTTCCAAACCAAAATTGGCTGGAATTGCGAACGGACGCCATGTCGCGTTTGGAGGGCCCCTGATGTGCCTAAACAGTGAAAACCCCCCACATGTGACCCCATTTTGGAAACTAGACCCCCTAAGGAACTTATCTAGATGTGTGGTGAGCACTTTGAACCCTCAAGTGCTTCACGCAAGTTTGTAATGTAGAGCCGTGAAGAAAAAAAATCATATTTTTTCCACAAACATGATGTTTTAGTCCCCAAATTTTTATTTTCCCAAGGGCAAGAGGAGAAATTGGACCACAAAAGTTGTTGTCCAACATGTCCTGAGTACGCTGATACCCCATATGTGGGGGGGAACCACTGTTTGGGCGCACGGCAGGGCTCGAAAGGGAAGGAGCACCGTTTGACTTTTCCAAACCAAAATTGGCTGGAATTGCGAACGGACGCCATGTCGCGTTTGGAGGGCCCCTGATGTGCCTAAACAGTGGAAACCCCCCACATGTGACCCCATTTTGGAAACTAGACCCCCTAAGGAACTTATCTAGATGTGTGGTGAGCACTTTGAACCCTCAAGTGCTTCACGCAAGTTTGTAATGTAGAGCCGTGAAGAAAAAAAATCATATTTTTTCCACAAACATGATGTTTTAGTCCACAAATTTTTATTTTCCCAAGGGTAAGAGGAGAAATTGGACCACAAAAGTTGTTGTCCAACATGTCCTGAGTACGCTGATACCCCATATGTGGGGGGGAACCACTGTTTGGGCGCACAGCAGGGCTCGAAAGGGAAGGAGCACCGTTTGACTTTTCCAAACCAAAATTGGCTGGAATTGCGAACGGACGCCATGTCGCGTTTGGAGGGCCCCTGATGTGCCTAAACAGTGAAAACCCCCCACATGTGACCCCATTTTGGAAACTAGACCCCCTAAGGAACTTATCTAGATGTGTGGTGAGCACTTTGAACCCTCAAGTGCTTCACGCAAGTTTGTAATGTAGAGCCGTGAAGAAAAAAAATCATATTTTTTTCCACAAACATGATGTTTTAGTCCCCAAATTTTTATTTTCTCAAGGTAAGAGGAGAAATTGGACCACAAAAGTTGTTGTCCAACATGTCCTGAGTACGCTGATACCCCATATGTGGGGGGAACCACTGTTTGGGCGCACGGCAGGGCTTGAAAGGGAAGGAGCGCCGTTTGACTTTTCCAAACCAAAATTGGCTGGAATTGCGAACGGACGCCATGTCGCGTTTGGAGGGCCCCTGATGTGCCTAAACAGTGGAAACCCCCCACATGTGACCCCATTTTGGAAACTAGACCCCCTAAGGAACTTATCTAGATGTGTGGTGAGCACTTTGAACCCTCAAGTGCTTCACGCAAGTTTGTAATGTAGAGCCGTGAAGAAAAAAAATCATATTTTTTTCCACAAACATGATGTTTTAGTCCCCAAATTTTTATTTTCTCAAGGGTAAGAGGAGAAATTGGACCACAAAAGTTGTTGTCCAACATGTCCTGAGTACGCTGATACCCCATATGTGGGGGGGAACCACTGTTTGGGCACACGGCAGGGCTTGAAAGGGAAGGAGCGCCGTTTGACTTTTCCAAACCAAAATTGGCTGGAATTGCGAACGGACGCCATGTCGCGTTTGGAGGGCCCCTGATGTGCCTAAACAGTGGAAACCCCCCACATGTGACCCCATTTTGGAAACTAGACCCCCTAAGGAACTTATCTAGATGTGTGGTGAGCACTTTGAACCCTCAAGTGCTTCACGCAAGGTTGTAATGTAGAGCCGTGAAGAAAAAAAATCATATTTTTTCCACAAGCATGATGTTTTAGTCCCCAATTTTTTATTTTCCCAAGGGTAAGAGGAGAAATTGGACACCAATAGTTGTTGTCCAACATGTCCTGAGTATGCTGATACCCCATATGTGGGGGGAACCACTGTTTGGGCGCACGGCAGGGCTTGAAAGGGAAGGAGCGCCGTTTGACTTTTCCAAACCAAAATTGGCTGGAATTGCGAACGGACGCCATGTCGCATTTGGAGTGCCCCTGATGTGCCTAAACAGTGGAAACCCCCCACATGTGACCCCATTTTGGAAAATAGACCCCCTAAGGAACTTATCTAGATGTGTGGTGAGCACTTTGAACCCTCAAGTGCTTCACGCAAGTTTGTAATGTAGAGCCGTGAAGAAAAAAAAATCATATTTTTTCCACAAGCATGATGTTTTAGTCCCCAATTTTTTATTTTCCCCAGGGTAAGAGGAGAAATTGGACCACAAAAGTTGTTGTCAAACATGTCCTGAGTATGCTGATACCCCATATGTGGGGGGGAACCACTGTTTGGACACACGGCAGGGCTTGAAAGGGAAGGAGCGCCGTTTGACTTTTCCAAACCAAAATTGGCTGGAATTGCGAACGGACGCCATGTCGCGTTTGGAGGGCCCCTGATGTGCCTAAACAGTGGAAACCCCCCACATGTGACCCCATTTTGGAAACTAGACCCCCTAAGGAACTTATCTAGGTGTGTGGTGAGCACTTTGAACCCCCAAGTGTTTCACTAAAGTTTATAATGCCCTGGCGTGAATAAAAAAAAAAAAAAAAATTTCCACAAATATGATGTTTTAGTCCCCAATTTTTTATTTTCCCAAGGGTAACAGGAGAACTTGGACCACAAAAGATGTTGTCCAATTTGTCCTGAGTACGCTGATACCCCATATGTTGGGGGAACCACTGTTTGGGCGCATGGCAGGGCGCAGAAGGGAAGCAGTGACGTTTTGGAATGCAGACTTTGATGGAATGGTCTGCGGGCGTCATGTTCCGTTAGCAGAGCCCCTCATGTGCCTAAACAGTGGAAACCCCCACAAGTGACCCCATTTTGGAAACTAGACCCCCTAATGAACTTATCTAGGTGTGTGGTGAGCATTTTGAACCCCCAAGTGTTTCACTAAAGTTTATAATGCCCTGGCGTGAATAAAAAAAAAAAAAAAAAATTTCCACAAATATGATGTTTTAGTCCCCAATTTTTTATTTTCCCAAGGGTAACAGGAGAAATTGGACCACAAAAGTTGTTGTCCAATTTGTCCTGAGTACACAGATACCCCATATGTTGGGGGGAACCACTGTTTGGGCGCATGGCAGGGCGCAGAAGGGAAGCAGTGACATTTTGGAATGCAGACTTTGATGGAATGGTCTGCGGGCGTCATGTTCCGTTAGCAGAGCCCCTCATGTGCCTAAACAGTGGAAACCCCCACAAGTGACCCCATTTTGGAAACTAGACCCCCTAAGGAACTTACCTAGGTGTGTGGTGAGCATTTTGAACCCCCAAGTGTTTCACTAAAGTTTATAATGCCCAGGTGTAAAAATAAAAAATCCTACTTTTATCCTCACAAAAATGATGTTTTAGTCCCCAATTTTTTATTTTCCCAAGGGTAAGAGGAGAAATTGGACACCAAAAATTGCTGTCCAATTTGTCCTGAGTACACTGGTGCCCCATATGTGGGAAAAAACTGTTTGGGCACAAGTCGGGGCTCAGAAGGGAAGTCGTGACGTTTTGGAATGCAGACTGATGGAATGGTCTGCGGGCGTCATGTTCCGTTTGCAGAGCTCCTGATGTGCCTAAACAGTAAAAAAAAACCACAAGTGACATAATTTTGGAAAGTAGACTCCCAAGGAACTTTTCTAAATGTGCCCCCCTTCTGGAACTAATCTTCCTGTAAAGTAAATTAGTAGTGCATTGAGGTGTGGTACAATTTGAAACAATCCTTCATACACAGGCCAGGTTTTTCGGGGCAGGTGTCGCATTGGTAAGTGGTGTCCTTGCGTATTCCCCTTTTGTAACACACTCGGCACCTTTTTTGCGGCTTACCTTTGCTTCCAGTTGGCGGGACCACCCCCGGGAAATGCTGACCTGGTATGATACGAGCACCTTCAGTTCCAGAAGTACTGGGGCCCGCTGTTTCCTGAGCGCCAAACATCAGGGCCTTAACCACTACCTCCTGGAACTGAAGGTACGTCGTATCGCTGTTGCGTGCACATCGTGACAGCAGGAAAGCGTTGAGCATTGCCATTTGGATGATGTGCACGGACAGCTTCTTGTACCACACCTTGGCCTTTCTCAAAGCACTGTACGGTTGGAGGAGTTGATCAGAGAGATCAACACCCCCCATGTATTTATTGTACCCCAGTACACAGTCCGGTTTGCGGACCTGTGTAGAGGTACCCCGTACAGTGCTGAGGGCGCTGCCATCACCATGTATGGTGGTCAAGAGAAGGACATCCCTCTTGTCCTTGTACTTGACCACCAACAGGTGGTCGCTACATTGGGCTCTGCTCTCACCCTTTCTGAGCATCTGCCCAAGTAGCGTCTTCGGGAGGCCTCTCTGATTTTTGCGGACGGTACCGCAAGCTGCGGTACCTCGCGCAGAGAGGGATTTGTAGAGTGGGACGCTGGAATAAAAGTTATCGGTGTAAAGGTGATAACCTTTATCCAGCAGTGGGTGCACCAAATCCCACACAATTTTCCCACTCACTCCCAGGACGGGGGGACACTCAGGGGGTTCAATCCTGGTGTCCTTTCCTTCGTAAACTCTAAAGCTGTGCGTGTACCCTGAGGTACTCTCGCACAGCTTGTAGAGTTTAATTCCGTACCTTGCCCTCTTGCTGGGCAGGTACTGGCGGAATCTGAGCCGTCCCTTAAAATGAACCAAGGACTCATCCACGCAGATGTCCCTTTGGGGCACGTACACTTCAGCAAACTTTTTGCTGAAGTGTTCGATGACCGGCCGAACTTTGAACAGACGGTCAAAGTTGGGGTCATTTTGTGGGGGACACTGTGCATTATCATTATAATGCAGGAATTTGTGGATGGCCTCAAAACGCGTCCGAGCCATGACCATTCGGAACAGTGGAGTGTTGTATAAAATATCAACACTCCAATATTGCCGAAGTTCTGGCTTCTTCAGGATCCCCATATGGAGGACCAGGCCCCAAAACTGCATCATTTCACCTGCGTCTACAGGAGACCAGTTGGAAAATGATGACACTGGGTTTTGCGCCAAAAATTGCCGAGCGTACAAATTAGTTTGCTCCACCACGAGGTTAATAAAATCCTCAGAGAAAAAGACTTTGAAAAAGTCTATTTCTCTGAGGCCCGTGGTGTCAAACTTGATTCCTGATTCTGCCACAAAATCAGGAATCAGTGGCTCGTAATTTTCGGGGGGCGGGGTCCATATGGGGTCCGAAGAGGGGTGCGCTGGTTCATTTTCAGGGGTGGGCGCTGCCTCATCTTCTGTCCTGGGGCGTCTGCGTGGCGGTTCCGCAGGACCCGAGGAGGAAGATGAGGAAGAGGAGGAAGAAGAAGAAGAGGATGAAGAATCTGAAAAGTAAAGAAATGTGGGATCCTCTCCCTCGCTATCAGTGTCGGAGGCAAGTAAAGCGTATGCCTCTTCCACTGAATAGCGCTATTGGAAGAACGTGACGAGCGGGACATTTTTTTTGTGAATGTGGTGCTTTGTGTGAACTTTATTTATAACTGTGTGTGTGTGTGGGGGGGGATAGTGGTTGGTGCAAACTATGCTGAAAGGAAAAAGCTAAAAGAAAAGAAAGAGAATAGGGAAAAAAATGCCTGTGAAAAAAAGTCTAAACCAGCAGGCACGAGCTCTGATAAGTGACCGGTGTCACTTATCAAAGTTCCGCGGCTGCCGGATGTGCGCACAGGAGTGGCGGAAAGGGAAGTGAAAAAAAAAAAAAACGGCAGGAACGAGCTCTGATAAGTGACCGGTGTCACTTATCAAAGTTCCGCGGCTGCCGGATGTGCGCACAGGAGTGGCGGAAAGGGAAGTGAAAAAAAAACAAAAAACGGCAGGAACGAGCTCTGATAAGTGACCGGTGTCACTTATCAAAGTTCCGCGGCTGCTAGATGTGCGCACGGGAGTGGCGGAAAGTGGAGTGAAAAAAAAAAAAACTGCAGGAACGAACTCTGATAAGTGACTGGTGTCACTTATCAAAGTTCCGCGGCTGCTGGATGTGCGCACAGGAGTGGCGGAAAGGGGAGTGAAAAAAAAAATGCAGGAACGAGCTCTGATAAGTGACTGGTGTCACTTATCAAAGTTCCGCGGCTGCTGGATGTGCGCACAGGAGTGGCGGAAAGGGGAGTGAAAAAAAAAAAGACGGCAGGAGCGAGCTATGATAAGTGACCGGTGTCACTTATCAAAGTTCCGCGGCTGCTAGATGTGCGCACAGGAGTGGCGGAAAGGGGAGTGAAAAAAAAAAAAAAACCGGCAGGAACGAGCTCTGATAAGTGACCGGTGTCACTTATCAAAGTTCCGCGGCTGCTAGATGTGCGCACGGGAGTGGCGGAAAGTGGGGTGAAAAAAAAAAAACTGCAGGAACGAGCTCTGATAAGTGACTGGTGTCACTTATCAAAGTTCCGCGGCTGCTGGATGTGCGCACAGGAGTGGCAGAAAGGGGAGTGAAAAAAAAAAAAAACTGCAGGAACGAGCTCTGATAAGTGACTGGTGTCACTTATCAAAGTTCCGCGGCTGCTGGAAGTGCGCACAGGAGTGGCGGAAAGGGGAGTGAAAAAAAAAAAACAAAAACGGCAGGAACGAGCTCTGATAAGTGACTGGTGTCACTTATCAAAGTTCCGCGGCTGCTAGATGTGCGCACGGGAGTGGCGGAAAGTGGGTGAAAAAAAAAAAAAACCTGCAGGAACGAGCTCTGAAAAGTGACTGGTGTCACTTATCAAAGTTCCGCGGCTGCTGGAAGTGCGCACAGGAGTGGCGGAAAGGGGAGTGAAAAAAAAAAAAAAAACTGCAGGAACGAGCTCTGATAAGTGACTGGTGTCACTTATCAAAGTTCCGCGGCTGCTGGAAGTGCGCACGGAGGGGGGTGCAAAAGAAAAACGAGCACGACTGTTGATCGGTGAACTGCGTCACCAATCAACGCTCGGCGGCTGCTAAATGTGTGCAAAGGGGGGGTAAAAAGAGGGGGAAAGGGAAGGGGGGAGGGGGAATGGGGGGATTGGGGTGGATCGGGCAGGGATCGGGGCTCAAAAACTCACGTTTGTAGTCTCTCTTTTTTCTTCTCTCTTCTTTCTTCTCTCTTCTTTCTTCTCCTCTTCTTTCTTCTCTCTTCTTTCTTCAGCAGGAGTTGTGGTGTCACAGGCTACTGTGGCACCACAAGGCCCAGCACAGGAGGAGATCTGGCGTGTGACCGCACTGCAGGAATCCTCAGCAAGTGTGAGGACCCCTGCAGTGCGGTCAGACAGGTCAGATCCAGTTTGCAGACAGGTCACAGAGCGGTCACATCGCTGCTGTGACCTGTCATTGGTGGGATCGATGATCACATCGATCCCACCAATCAGAGGAGACCCTTGTTTTGCCGGCTGCTAGGCACCGGCCTAGTAATCGGAGCTCACTGCTCCGATTCCTAGGCAGGTCACCGGCAGGTCAGGAAGCAGGGCACAGAGCGGTCACACCGCTGCTGTGCCCTGTGATTGGCGCGATCGTCGATGACATCGATCGCGCCAATCAGCAGCTGCAGGCCCTACTGGGCCTGTCCTAGGCTCCGGCCTAGGATCGGTGCTATTACTGCACCGATCCAGGCAGGTACAGGCAGGGCACAGCGCGGATACACCGCGGCTGTGCCCTGCGATTGGCGCGATCGATGTGATCGGCGATCGCGCCAATCCAGGGGGGGTCTGCTCCTTTCTATGCCCAGGCCTAGGATCGAGTACATCGGTACTCGATTCTAGCCTGGGATCTCACTGTTTCAGCCCATCGGATTGGCTGAAACAGTGAGAAAGGCTGCGATTGGCTGTTCAGAATTGAACAGCCAATCACAGCGATCGGGAGTGAGGGTGGGCGGTGACAGACCCCGGGATGCCGGCGCCATCTCTCCTGAGGTAAGATGGCGTCGGAATTTTAATGCGATCATTGCGACTTAAGTCGCAATGTCGCATTAAAGGGCTGGACGTACTATCCCGTCCCCGGTCATATGGGCCCAGGTACCATGGACGGGATAGTACGTCAGATGGCAGTAAGGGGTTAAGGATGAACTTGCTCGTGCCGACCCTCCCACTGCGTTAGGTGACTTTATTAACTATTGTATCCGTATTGATGCTCGTCTGACTGAACGCAGACAAGAGAGATGGTTCAAAAATAATCGCACTAACCTTTTACTACCTCCCTCCTCAGCTAAGGAACCTTTGAGTAGGATCACAAGGGAACCAGAACCTGAACCCATGCAGGTGGACTCTTTACAAAGACGGGTTAGTGATGCACGCAAAGAACATCGTATAAAGGAAAATCTATGTTTCTACTGTGGTAAGTCAGGGACTTCATTATAAACTGCCCCAGCCGTTCTCGTAAGACTACTGCAGCAGTCATTCACTGTGAGTGTTGCAAGAGGAGCTCTGTCATGTCCGAGCCTCAGGCTCCAGAGAGATCTGCTGCAAGAGATCTTGATTTCTCGGACTTAAACTCTGTTAGTTCTGGGGACGATGACGGTATAAACGCTGCAATTTTTCAAGTTTCCTCAGCGGTGTCCCAGCTGAGTGGTAAAAGAAACAATTCTCATTGCTTCCTTTCCATCAAACTCTGGGTTGACTCAGTCTGGGTGTCTAGCTCTGCTATGATCGACTCAGGAGCAAGTGGAAATTTTATGGATATCTCCTTTGCTCTGAAACAGGGGATACGTTCAGTGAAGAAGGCTACTCCAGTACAGATGGAGACTGTGGATGGCTCTCTACTGACTTCTGGACCAGTGGATCAAGAAACAGAGCCTTTGAGGGTCCTTATGGGTAAAGATCATCAGGAGAAAATGTCTTTTATGCTTATCTCTTCTCCCCACTTTCCCATTATTCTAGGGCTACCATGGCTGCAGGCGCAGAATCCTACGATTAACTGGGAGACCAAGGAATTACACTTTCCGGAGAAACAGATGAGTCAAGGAGTTTCAGCTTGCTCTGTTCCTAAAGGAACCATGTCAGTCCCTGAACTACCAGCTGTATACCAGGACTATGTGGATTTATGTGACAAGAAGAACGCTGATCAGCTTCCTCCTCACCGTCCATATGATTGTCCAATTGAATTATTGCCTGGAGCCGAGATACCTTTTGGTAAGATCTACCCCCTAGCGGGGCCCGAGCTAAAAGCTTTGAAGGATTATATAGACGAAAATTTAGCCAAGGGCTTCATACGCCCCTCTTCATCCCCCGCAGGTGCACCCATCTTCTTTGTGAAGAAGAAAGATGGATCTCTGAGACCCTGCATAGACTATAGGGAACTCAATAAGGTTACTATTAGAAACCGTTATCCATTGCCTTTAATCCCTGAATTGTTGGAGAGAGTGCGGCATGCCAAAATTTTCTCTAAACTGGATCTCCGTGGGGCCTATAACTTGGTCCGTATTAGACCTGGGGATGAATGGAAGACTGCTTTCAGGTCACGCTATGGACACTTTGAATATCTAGTTATGCCTTTTGGTCTGAGTACCACCCCAGCCACTTTCCAACACTTCGTGAATGATATCTTCAGGGATCTCCTAGATACATTTGTGGTGATTTATCTGGATGATATTCTAATTTTTTCTAACTCCACAGAGGAACATCATGGACATGTGAGAATGGTCTTAGAATGCCTAAGACAAAACCATCTCTACATCAAACTTGAAAAATGTGAATTCCATAGGACCGAAATTCAATTTCTGGGGTATGTACTATCTACGCAAGGGATTAGTATGGATGGAAGCAAGACCCAAGCCATCAAGGATTGGCCAATTCCTAGAAATGTGAAGGAGGTGCAGCGTTTCATCGGGTTTGCCAACTTCTATAGACGTTTCATTAAGAATTTTTCTGAGGTAGTGTCACCTATCACCCAACTTACCCGGAAACAGTCTAGGTTCTCCTGGACCCCGCAAGCTCAGGAAGCATTTTCCTGTTTAAAGGATAAATTTACCACCGCACCTATCTTAGTACATCCCAACCCCGAGCTTGCCTTCATAATAGAGGTGGATGCTTCAGACTGTGCCGTTGGAGCTATACTCTCTCAGAGAACAGGTGAGAAGAATGTCTTGCATCCCTGTGCCTTCTTTTCCCAGCAGTTGTCTTCGGCTGAGAGGAACTACGATGTGGGCAATAGAGAATTGTTGGCCATTATTGCCGCCTTCAAGGAATGGAGACACCTTCTTCAGGGAGCTGCACAGCAAATAGTCGTCCTGACAGACCATCGTAACCTTGAATTTATCAGGTCGGCTAAGTGCCTGACTCCTCGCCAGGCTCGCTGGAATCTTTTCCTAAACCAATTTAATTTTGTCATTTCTTATAGACCAGGATCGCGCAATGGAAAGGCTGATGCACTCTCTAGGATTCATTCAGCAGAGACACGTCCACTTACTCCTCCTAAGACTATTCTTTCTGACTCTAGATTCCTGGGAGTGATTCATAATCAAGACCTACTTAAGGACATCAAGGAAGCATACCATGCGGATTCTTTGTTGGCTCAACCCCCAAGGGACGTAAGTCTTGTCTTTAAGAATGGTGTGTGGATTCAGGGACAACGTCTGTATATACCTGAAACAGTCAGATTGAGAGTATTGCAACTCATCCACGATTCCAAGATAGCCGGGCATAGGGGAATTCTAAAGACACAAGAATTTCTTTCTCGTTTCTTTTGGTGGCCCACTTACAGGAAAGATGTCTTAAACTATGTCACTTCATGTGAAGTCTGTGCAAGATGCAAAACACCTCGCTCCTCACCAACTGGTCTGTTGCAACCTCTTCCCACCCCGTCCCGCCCGTGGGGATCCATTTCTATGGACTTCATTGTGGAGTTACCAACCTCTCAAGGGAAGAACACCATTCTAGTGGTGGTTGACCGTCTAACAAAGGCAGCTCATTTTATCCCTTGTGTCGGCTTACCCACTGCAAAACAGACATCAGACTTGATGATTAAGAATGTGTTTCGCTTACATGGAGTACCGGATGAGGTCATTTCGGATCGAGGGGTGCAATTCACTTCAAGGTTTTGGCAAAATTTCTGTGCAGCATTGGACATTAAAGTAAACCTTTCTTCTGCTTTTCATCCCCAGACTAATGGACAGACAGAACGAACCA
Source organism: Oophaga sylvatica (assembly GCA_033576555.1). Lineage (NCBI taxonomy): Eukaryota > Metazoa > Chordata > Amphibia > Anura > Dendrobatidae > Oophaga > Oophaga sylvatica. Next base: position 145,479 of record JARQOD010000492.1, read on the forward strand.
ATCAGACCCTGGAGCAGTATCTCCGCTGTTTTATCTGCCACCTACAGGATGATTGGGTGGATCTACTTCCACTGGCTGAGTTCTCTTATAACAACTCTCAGAGAGCCTCCACTAAGCAGTCTCCTTTTTACTCCAATCTAGGTTATCATCCTAACATTCTTCCTCGATTTCCCATAGATACGCCCTTTCCGGCAGTGGCTGAAAGAATCACTTCTTTACAAAAGAATATGGATCTTCTAAAGGAAAATCTAGAATTGGCTCAGGAAAGGTACAAGAAAGCAGCAGATAAATTTTGTAAACCTGCACCAGCTTTCAAGGTAGGAGATTTGGTCTGGCTGTCAACCAGAAATCTTAAATTAAAGATTCCATCGTCTAAATTGGGACATAAGTACATTGGACCTTATAAGATCAATAAGATTATAAGTGCTGTTGCTTGTCGTCTTCAACTGCCCAGAACTATGAGAATCCACCCTGTCTTTCATGTATCCCTACTAAAGGCTGCAACACCCAATACGTTTCCTGGACGTTCTTCTCCTTGCCCTGACCCAGTGCTGGTCGATGGTCAGGAAGAATTTATGGTGGAAAGGATTCTAGATTCCAGGTTGTACAGAAATCAGTTGCAATATTTGATTAAATGGCAGGGCTACCCAGTGGAGGACAACTCATGGGAACCAGTCAATAATGTAAATGCTCCTCGCCTGCTCCGCCAGTTTCATCAGAGGTACCCTGACAAGCCTGGTCTGAGGTCATCCGGAGGTTGTCCCTAAGGGGGAGTAATGTAAGGTTCTTTGTCTCTGTTGACATGTTCCTTGAAACTCAGTTTTCCGTCGGCCATTTTGCTTTCTGTCTTTCTGCAGCTCTTGCCCTCAGTTAATATGGAGTTTCCAGTTTTCATGTTCCCGCCCTGATTCTTCCCTCTTGCTTCTTAAGCAGCCTCAGCTGAACAATCAGTGCTCCTGAATCAAGCCTCAGTCAGTCTGTGACCTGACTCCTGGAAGCCTTGGACTTGTACTCCAGCTATTCCCTACTGAGGAACCTTGGAACGCTTTTGGACTCTGGAAACCTGCTGTTTGGTGAATCCATGTTTGCAGAGGAATTACGGTACAGAGAAGAGATCCTGAACCTGCTTTGGAGATTTATTGTAGTGCTTGAAGTTACTCTGGCCTGCTGTGTCTCCTGTCACTGTTGCTGCAAACTGTGTGAACTTTTCAGCATGCTTGTATGAAGTAATACAAGTCATTTCATTTCAATCTATGTCTCCTGTGTTTTCCTCGCACCCAAGCACAAGACTGTACACTATACATGACAAGCGCAGTCATAGCTCCTATGGGGAGGTAAGGATGCAGATTTACTTTCACTAAACACATCAGAAAAATCAATCAAAAAGTCAGGAACAACCTGAGCCTGGGGGGAGGCAGAAAAAACAGGAGTGTTGGTATTAACACATTGGCAGCCCCAACTGGTAACAGACACAGATTTCCAATCCAAAACAGGATTATGAGACTGTAACCAAGGGAAACCCAGTACGATAATGTCATGCAGATTATACAGAACCAAAAATTTGCAACTCTCCTGATGATCAGGTTCTACCCTCATTATCACCTGAGTAGAGAACTGAGGTTTATTCTCAGCCAAAGGGGTAGAATCGATCCCCAGTAGGGGAATAGACTTCCGTAGGGGTATCAAGGGAAACCCACAACGTTTAGCAAAATCAAAATCCATCAGGTTAATAGCTGCTCCAGAATCAACAAAAGCCTGAGAAGAAAATGAGGACAGAGAGCATATCAGGGTAACAGTTAATAAAAACTTAGTCTGAACACTACCCAAGACAACTGAGCATGCAAAACGTCTTCCCCGCTTAGGGCAGACTGAAATAGCATGAGAGGCATCACCACAGTAGAAACATAACCCATTGCGCTTTCGAAATTCATGACGCTGTGCCCCAGAAACCACTCTATCACACTGCATGGATTCAGAAGCAGGTTCACAAGGCAACATTATTCCACGCATACCTTTCCGCTCACGCAAACGTCTGTCAATTTGAATCGCTAATGACATAGAATCATTGAGACCAGAGGGAACAGGGAATGCCACCATAACATCCTTTACATTATCTGACAGTCCCTTCCGAAAAAGAGCTGCCAAAGCGTCGTCATTCCATTTGGTCAGGACTGCCCACCTACGGAATCTCTGACAGTATAACTCAGCGTCCTCAAGCCCCTGACTTAATGCCAACAAAGTTTTTCAGCTTGATCAGTGACATTAGGCTCATTGTACAATAACCCCAAAGCCTGAAAAAACGCATCAACATCACTCAAAACAGGATCCCCAGGTGTCAGGGAAAAAGCCCAATCCTGAGGGTCGCCGCGCAGGAGAGAGATGACAATTTGAACCTGCTGTGCTGCGTTCCCTGAGGACTTAGATTTTAAGGCAAAAAACAATTTACAGTTATTTTGAAATTCAGAAACTTAGCTCGATCCCCTAAAAACAAATCTAGCATGGGAATCCTAGGGTTCCACAACAGGCAACCTAGCAAGATAGGTAGCAATACTCCGAACTTCAGTGGCAAGCTGATCCACACGGCCAGACAACTGTGCAAACTCCATTGAGAGAGAAAAAAATCCTCCTCAGCACCCAGAGATACAGAGGGAAAAAAAAAAAAAATGCAACAAACAGAATAAAAATCTCTGACAACTCTGACAACTTTTTTCTTTCCACAATATTTTTCCCTTCTGTGAGTACCATATAATTTTCAGTTTAGGCCGGTGATACTGTTATGATTTGGTAGCTGAGGAGAGCAGGCAAAAAAGGAAATACACCAGAGCAGTTGGAAACTATGAGATTGCAGTACCCTGACTAACCACCACAACTAGAGGCAGCCGTGGAGCGTTCCTATGTTGGTCCTAGACGCCTCGTCACAGCCTGAGAAACTAACTACACCTAAAGATAGAAAGAGGAAAGCTATCTGCCCCGGAGCAGATCCCCAAAGAACATAGAAAGCCCCCAAACATGTAATGGCTGTTAGACAAGAAGAAATACTAACACGGACAGAAAATAGTATGAGCAAACGTTGGGGCCCAAACTTACTAAATAGAAAAGGATAGGAAGGGCACTTACTGCAATCCCAAAAAACCCTGAAAAGCACCAACTCTACTAATTTCAAAAACACCTGAGATCACACGACCTCTACCACCTAAATTAGTTCTCTGGTGTAACCAAAATCAAAACAGCAGCCACTGAAAAAACTGGAAAAAGCAAATGTACAAACATCAGTGGCTGAACTGAACTGAGAGGGCAAAAGCCCCCAGAGGGGACCCTGAAGGCCCCCACAGA
>JARQOD010000493.1:0-63759 GCA_033576555.1 Oophaga sylvatica
TATTTGGGGTTTTTAAAAGGGGGGGGCCCGTTGGACTGGGGGGTTTTTAGTATGGGGGCCCCCCTCTGGGGCTGGGGCTTTTAGAGGGGGCCCCCGTTGGAGGTGCTTTATAGTATGGGGCCCCCGTCGGATGGGGGCTTTAAAATAGGGGGGGCCCGTCTGGCTGGGGCTTTAAAAGTATGGGGGCCCCTGTCTGGACGGGGTGCTTTATAGTATGGGGGCCCCTGTTGGGCTGGGTGGGTTTTAGTATGGGGGGCCCCTGTCTGGACTGGGTGCTTTTTTAGTATGGGGGCCCTGTCTGGACTGGGGCTTTTTAGAAGGGGGCCCCTGTCTGGACTGGGTGCTTTATAGTATGGGGGCCCCGTCTGGATGGGTTTCTTTTTTAGTATGGGGGCCCCTGTCTGGACTGGGTGCTTTATAGTATGGGGGCCCTTCTGGACTGGGGGGCTTTTAGTATGGGGGCCCTGTCTGGACTGGGTGCTTTATAGTATGGGGCCCCTGTCTGGACTGGGTGCTTTATGTATGGGGGCCCCTGTCTGGACTGGGTGCTTTATAGTATGGGGGCCCGTCTGGACTGGGTGCTTTATAGTATGGGGGCCCCTGTCTGGACTGGGTGCTTTAATAGTATGGGGCTCCTGTCTGGACTGGGTGCTTTATAGTATGGGGGCCCCCTGTTCGGACTGGGTGCTTTATAGTATGGGGGCCCCTGTCTGGACTGGGTGCTTTATAGTATGGGGGCCCCTGTCTGGACTGGGTGCTTTATAGTATGGGGCCCCCTGTCTGGACTGGGGTGCTTTATAGTATGGGGGCCCTGTCTGGACTGGGTGCTTTATAGTATGGGGCCCCTGTCTGGACTGGGTGCTTATAGTATGGGGGCCCTGTCTGGACTGGGTGCTTTATAGTATGGGGGCCCCTGTCTGGACTGGGTGCTTTATAGTATGGGGCCCCTGTCTGGGGCTGGGCGCTTTATAGTATGGGGGCCCCTGTCTGGACTGGGTGCTTTATAGTATGGGGCCCCTGTCTGGACTGGGTGCTTTATAGTATGGGGGCCCTGTCTGGACTGGGTGCTGTTTTAGTATGGGGGCCCCTGTCTGGATGGGGTGCTTGTAGTATGGGGCCCCTGTCTGGACTGGTGTTTATGGGGGGCCCCTGTCTGGACTGGGTGCTTTATAGTATGGGGGCCCCTGTCTGGACTGGGTGCTTTATTTGTATGGGGGCCCCTGTCTGGACTGGGCGCTTTATAGTATGGGGCCCCCTGTCTGGACGGGGATTTATGTATGGGGGCCCTGTCTGGACTGGGTGCTTTATAGTATGGGGCCCCTGTCTGGACTGGGTGCTTTATAGTATGGGGGCCCCTGTCTGGACTGGGTGCTTTATTTTGTATGGGGGCCCCCTGTCTGGGGCTGGGTGCTTTATAGTATGGGGCCCTGTTGGACTGGTTTTGTATGGGGGCCCCTGTTGGACTGGGTGCTTTATAGTATGGGGGCCCCTGTCTGGACTGGGGCTTTATAGTATGGGGCCCTGTCTGGACTGGGGTGCTTTTAGTATGGGGGCCCCTGTCTGGACTGGGTGCTTTATAGTATGGGGCCCCTGTCTGGATGGGTGTGCTTATAGTATGGGGGCCCTGTCTGGACTGGGTGCTTTATAGTATGGGGGCCCTGTCTGGATGGGTGCTTTATAGTATGGGGGCCCCTGTCTGGACTGGGTGTTTATAGTATGGGGGCCCCCTGTCTGGACTGGGTGCTTATATAGTATGGGGGCCCTGTCTGGACTGGTGGCTTTAGTATGGGGCCTGTCTGGACTGGGTGCTTATAGTATGGGGGCCCCTGTTGGACTGGGTGCTTTATAGTTGGGGGCCCTGTCTGGACTGGGTGCTTTATAGTATGGGGCCCTGTCTGGATGGGTGCTTTTTAGTATGGGGGGGCCCCCGTCGGACTGGGTGCTTTAGTTGGGGGGGCCTGTCTGCTGGGTGCTTATAGTATGGGGGCCCCTGGTCTGGACTGGGGCTTTTTAGTATGGGGGGCCCCTGTCTGGACTGGGTGCTTTATAGTATGGGGACCTGTCTGGGTGGGTTCTTATAGTATGGGGGGTCCTGTCTGGACTGGGTGCTTTATAGTATGGGGCCCCTGTCTGGGGCTGGGTGCTTTTAGTATGGGGGCCCCCCGTCTGGACTGGGTGCTTTATAGTATGGGGGCCCCCCGTCTGGGGCTGGGGTGGGATTATAGTATGGGGGCTCCTGTCTGGACTGGGTGCTTTATTTGTATGGGGGCCCCCCGTCTGGACTGGGGTGCTTTATAGTTGGGGGCCCCCCGTTGGACTGGGTGCATTTAGTATGGGGGCCCCTGTCTGGACTGGGTGCTTTATAGTAGGGGGCCCCTGTCTGGACTGGGTGCTTTTTAGTATGGGGGCCCCCCGTCTGGACGGGTGCTTTATAGTAGGGGCCCCTGTCTGGACTGGGTGCATTATAGTATGGGGGCCCCTGTCTGGACTGGGTGCTTATTAGTATGGGGCCCCCTGTTATGGACAGTATTTTGTTTCTTGCTCCCCCGCTGGTGTCTCCTCTCTGCCGGCTGCTCCGGAGGAGGAGATGATGATGATGATGTTGATGGTGACCTCTTCCTCCTCCTCTATCAGGAAGTAAAAACTCTACAAGGAAGCACAGAACTTTTCAGCTGCAGACCCTGGACCCCGGGCCATGCTGCCCTGGAGCAGCCTCTCTTTCCCAGAGCCCAGGTAATAAGCCCACCATATACGCTCAGCACAGAGGATTTCAAGGAGAGGAGTGTGCTATCCCATAGGAGGTCACAGACTGAGGGTTACACAGTAGGGGGGCGGCAGGTCCCAGCAGCACAGAGGATTTCAGGAGAGGGTGGCTGATCTATGGAGGTCACAGCTGAGGGTTACACAGTAGGGGGGGGGGCAGGTCCCAGCAGCACAGGGTTTCAGGAGAGGGGTGGCTATCCCCTAGGGGTCACAGTCTGAGGGGTTTCACAGTAGGGGGCGGAGGTCCCCAGCCAGAGGATTTCAGGAGGGAGTGTGCTATCCCATAGGGGTCACAGACTGAGGTTACACAGTAGGGGGCGGGAGGTCCCCAGCAGCACAGAGGATTTCAGGAGAGGGTGTGCTGATCCCATAGGGGGTCACAGACTGAGGGTTACACAGTTTGGGGGCGGCAGGTCCCAGCAGCACAGAGGATTTCAGGAGAGGAGTGGCTGATCCCATAAGTGGTCACAGACTGAGGTTACACAGTAGGGGGGCGGCAGGGTCCCAGCTCACAGAGATTTCAGGAGAGGAGTGGCTGATCCCCTAGGTGGGCACAGACTGAGGTTACACAGTAGGGGGCGGAGTCTCCACAGCACAGAGGATTTCAGAGGAGTGTGCGATCCCAAGTGTCACAGAGAGTTACACAGTAGGGGGCGGATCCTCAGAGCACAGAGATTTCAGTAGGGAGTGCGCTGATCCCAAGGTCACAGATGAGGTTACAGAGGGGCGGTAGGTCCAGCAGAGAGGATTTCAGAGAGGGTGTGCTGTCCCATAGGGGTCACAGACGAGTACAGTAGGGGGTGCGGGGTCCAGCAGCACAGAGGATTCAGGAGAGGAGTGCTGATCCCATAGGGTCAGATGAGGTTCACAGTAGGGGGCAGCTAGCACACAGAGGTGGGAGGAGTGCGCGACCCATAGGTGGTCAGATGAGGTTACACAGTAGGGGCGGCAGTCCCAGCAGCGCGAGGATTTCAGAGAGGAGGGCTGATCCATAGGGGTCCAGACTGAGGTTCACAGAGGGGGGGCAGTCCAGCGCACAGGATTTCAGGAGAGGATTGTGCGTGATCCCATAGGGGTCACAGACTGAGGTTACACAGTAGGGGGCGGCAGGTCTCCAGCACAGAGGATTTCAGGAGAGGAGTGTTGATCCCATAGGTGGTCACAGACTGAGGTTACACAGTAGGGGGCGGCAGGTCCCAGCAGCACAGAGGATTTCAGGGAGAGGTGCGCTGATCCCAAAGGTCACAGATGAGGTTAACAGTAGGGGCGCAGGTTCAGCGAGAGGATTTCGGAGAGGTGCCTGATCCCAATGGTCACAGACTGAGGTACACAGTACGGGGCACAGGTTCAGAGAAGAGGATTTCAAGGGAAGTGGTACCATAGGTGGTCGCAGACTAGGCACAGTAGGGGGGGGGTCTCCCAGCACAGAGGATTTCAGGAGAGGGGGCGCATGGTGGCACAGACTAGGAAGTAGGGGGGCCAGTCTCCACACACAGAGGTTTCAGAGAGGGGGCGATCCCTAGGAGCCAAGGATGAGGGTTACAGTAGGGGGGCAGTCTGAGCACAGAGGATTAGGGGAGGAGTCGCTGATCCCAAGGTGGACAGATGAGGTACCATAGGGGCGGCACAGACAGAGGATTACAAGAGAGGGCCTGGGTCAATGAGTTCCATAGGGGCGAGTCACACCAGAGGATAGAGAGGGGGATCAAGGTCACGAGTTACACAGTAGGGCGGTCTCACCAGATCAGGAGAGTCGCTGACCATGGGTCAGATGAGTACGTAGGGCGGAGTCCGCAAGATTTCAGGGGGTGATCATGGTGGTACAGAGAGTTAAGGGCGGCAGTCCGCACAAAGATTTCAGGAGAGAGTGCGACATGGTACAGAGTTCAGGGCAGTCTCAGCACAAGAGGATTCAGGAGTGTCATGGTAGCTGAGTAAAGAGGCGCAGCTCCAGACGAGATTTCAGAGATGTGAAGGTCCGCTGGGTTACAAGTAGGGGCGAGTCCAGAAATTCAGAAGATGGTGACCCAGGGTCAGACTGTTCAAGTAGGGGAGTCCCCACAGAGATTCGAGAGTGGTGACAAGGTCACAGACTAGTTACACGTAGGGGGTGACACAATTCAGGAGTGTCGCCTAGTCAAGATGAGTTACATAGGGCGATCCACAAGGGTTAGGAGGGTGATCCATAGGTCAAGACGAGTAAGAGGGGCAGTCCAGCAGAGATTCAGAGAGATGGTATAGGTCAGGAGGTAAATAGGGGCATCCACGCCAGAGATTCAGAGAGGCGCATAGGTCCAGATAGTTCCTGGGGGCAGTCCGAAGAGATCAGAGAGGATGCGACCAGGTACACGAGTAATAGGGGGGCGGCAGTCTCCAGCAGCACAGAGGATTTCAGGAGAGGAGTGCGCTGATCCCATAGGTGGTCACAGACTGAGGTTACACAGTAGGGGGGCGGCAGTCTCCAGCAGCACAGAGGATTTCAGGAGAGGAGTGCGCTGATCCCATAGGTGGTCACAGACTGAGGTTACACAGTAGGGGGGCGCAGTCTCCAGCACACAGAGGATTTCAGGAGAGGAGTGGCTGATCCCATAGGGGTCACAGACTGAGGTTACACAGTAGGGGGGCGGCAGGTCTCCAGCAGCACAGAGGATTTCAGGAGAGGAGTGCGCTGATCCCATAGGTGGTCACAGACTGAGGTTACACAGTAGGGGGGGGCAGGTCTCCAGCAGCACAGAGGATTTCAGGAGAGGAGTGCGCTGATCCCATAGGTGGTCACAGACTGAGGTTACACAGTAGGGGGGCGGCAGTCTCCAGCAGCACAGAGGATTTCAGGAGAGGAGTGCGCTGATCCCATAGGTGGTCACAGACTGAGGTTACACAGTAGGGGGGCGGCAGGTCCCAGCAGCACAGAGGATTTCAGGAGAGGAGTGTGCTGATCCCATAGGTGGTCACAGACTGAGGTTACACAGTAGGGGGGCGGCAGGTCTCCAGCAGCACAGAGGATTTCAGGAGAGGAGTGCGCTGATCCCATAGGTCACAGACTGAGGTTACACAGTAGGGGGGCGGCAGTCTCCAGCAGCACAGAGGATTTCAGGAGAGGAGTGTGCTGATCCCATAGGTGGTCACAGACTGAGGTTACACAGTAGGGGGGCGGCAGGTCCCCAGCAGCACAGGATTTCAGGAGAGGAGTGTGCTGATCCCATAGGAGGTCACAGACTGAGGTTACACAGTAGGGGGCGGTAGGTCTCCAGCAGCACAGAGGATTTCAGGAGAGTAGTGTGCTGATCCCATAGGAGGTCACAGACTGAGGGTTACACAGTAGGGGGGCGGCAGTCTCCAGCAGCACAGAGGATTTCAGGAGAGGAGTGTGCTGATCTCATAGGAGGTCACAGACTGAGGAAAAAAAAAAAGGGGGGGGAAGCCAGCGCAACACATGGTCAGCATGAAATAATTTAAGTGCATCTGCACATAATTCTAACTGTTTTTTTAAAAATAGAGACATTTAGCAAACAATTGATCAATTCTTTGAGCTACCCCGCCACGACAAGGCATTCTCATATGGGGCAGTACCTACTCTAAGTTTATCATATCACTGTGCCATAGCGGCCTCCTGAATAATTAAAAGCATAACTGCAAAAAACTGTAAAGCAGGACTGCATAAACTGCAAGGGTACCTTAAGCATAACTGAATCACCCCCGGGTGCCAGTCAGACAGATGCAGGTAAAAGGCCGACCAGGTCCAAGAATGGACATGTCAGATCTGACCTCCACATCCGCCAAACCAGCAACCGTGCGCGCTGGGTCATGCATGCTATTTTATCTGTTTTTTTTTCTTTCTTATAATTGACTTAGGCTGCTATACACATATACAGCAGCCCTGCCCTGCCCCAGGCTATATGTAATTGTGCACCTGTGCCTGTGCCTGTTTCACTCTTTATCTGTGGTTGCTGGTTTGGCGGATGTGGAGGTCAGATCTGACATGTCCATCCTTGGACCTGGTCGGCCTTTTACCTGCATCTGTCTGACTGGCACCCGGGGGTGATTCAGTTATGCTTCAGGTACCCTTGCAGTTCATGCAGTCCTGCTTTACAGTTTTTTGCAGTTATGCTTTTAATTATTCAGGAGGCCGCTATGGCACAGTGATATGATAAACTTAGAGTAGGTACTGCCCCATATGAGAATGCCTTGTCGTGGCGGGGTAGCTCAAAGAATTGATCAATTGTTTGCTAAATGTCTCTATTTTTAAAAAAACAGTTAGAATTATGTGCAGATGCACTTAAATTATTTCATGCTGACCATGTGTTGCGCTGGCTTCCCCCCCCCTTTTTTTTTTCTTGTCACAGACTGAGGTTACACAGTAGGGGGGCGGCAGGTCTCCAGCAGCACAGAGGATGTCAGGAGAGGAGTGCGCTGATCCCATAGGAGGTCACAGACTGAGGTTACACAGTAGGGGGGTGGCAGGTCCCCAGCAGCACAGAGGATTTCAGGAGAGGAGTGTGCTGATCCCATAGGAGGTCACAGACTGAGGGTTACGCAGTAGGGGGGCGGCAGGTCCCCAGCAGCACAGAGGATTTCAGGAGAGGAGTGTGCTGATCCCATAGGAGGTCACAGACTGAGGGTTACACAGTAGGGGGGCGGCAGGTCCCCAGCAGCACAGAGGATTTCAGGAGAGGAGTGTGCTGATCCCATAGGAGGTCACAGACTGAGGTTACACAGTAGGGGCGTGGCAGGTCTCCAGCAGCACAGAGGATTTCAGGAGAGGAGTGTGCTGATCCCATAGGAGGTCACAGACTGAGGTTACACAGTAGGGGGGTGGCAGGTCTCCAGCAGCACAGAGGATTTCAGGAGAGGAGTGTGCTGATCCCATAGGTGGTCACAGACTGAGGGTTACACAGTAGTAGGGGGGACAGGTCTCCAGCAGCACAGAGGATTTCAGGAGAGGAGTGCTGTTGTGAATGGGTTTGAGATGAGTTCTGAGCAGAGACTCCCTCTGGTGGTTACAAGCGGTACTGGTCTGTTCAGTGAAGATTGTGAGGACTGGGAATCAGGTGTTACTGTCTGGTCTTATATAAGGGAGTCACCTTCCCATCAGGGTTGCCGGTGATCAATTGTTCTGGTCTGAATCCTTCATTCCTGTTTCCCTTGCAGCCTGCTGTGTCGTGTCTGCATCTCCTGCTAACAGATAAGACATTTTCTTCTTTTTGTTTTTGTACTATATTTTTGCATTTTGTCCTGCACTTCTTTGGGGGCCTTCTGGTCCCCTTCGGGGGCTTTTGCCCTCTCAGTTTAGTTCAGCCACTGATGTTTGTACTTTTGCTTTTTCCAGTTTTTTCAGTGGCTGCTGTTTTGATTTTGTTACACCAGAGAACTAATTTAGGTGGTAGAGGTCGTGTGATCTCAGGTGATTTTGAAATTAGTAGAGTTGGTGTTTTTCAGGGTTTTCTGGGATTGCAGTAAGTGCCCTTCCTGTCCTTTTCTATTTAGATAGTTTGGGCCCCAGCGTTTGCTTATACTATTTTCTGTCTGTGTCAGTATTTCATCTTGTCTAACCGCCATTACATGTTTGGGGGCTTTCTATTATCTTTGGGGTTCTGCTCCGGGGCAGATAGCTTTCCTATTTCTATCTTTAGGTGTAGTTAGTTTCTCAGGCTGTGACGAGGCGTCTAGGACCAACGTAGGAACGCTCCACGGCTGCCTCTAGTTGTGGTTAGTCAGGGTACTGCAATCTCATAGATTCCAACTGCTCTGGTGTATTGCCTTTTTTACCTGCACTCCTCAGCTACCGAATCATAACAGTATCACCGGCCTAAAAATTGAAAATTGAATGGTACTCACAGAAGGGAAAAAATATTGTGAAAGAAAAACGGTTGTCAGAGTTGTCAGAGATATTTTTCTGTTTGTTGCATTTTTTTTTTCCCTCTGTATCTCTGGGTGCTGGGGAGGATCTTTTCTCTCAATGGAGTTTGCACGGTTGTCTGGCCGTGTGGATCAGCTTGCCACTGAGGTTCAGAGTATTGCTATCTATCTTGCTAGGTTGCCTGTTGTGGAACCTAGGATCCCCATGCCAGATTTGTTTTTAGGGGATCGAGCTAAGTTTCAGAATTTCAAAAATAATTGTAAATTGTTTTTTGCCTTAAAATCTAAGTCCTCGGGGAACGCAGCGCAGCAGGTTCAAATTATCATCTCTCTCCTGCGCGGCGATCCTCAGGATTGGGCTTTTTCCCTGATACCTGGGGATCCTGTTTTGAGTGATGTTGATGCGTTTTTTCAGGCTTTGGGGTTATTGTACGATGAGCCTAATGTCACTGATCAAGCTGAAAAAGCCTTGTTGGCATTAAATCAGGGGCTTGATGACGCTGAGTTATACTGTCAGAGATTCCGTAGGTGGGCAGTCCTGACCAAATGGAATGACGACGCTTTGGCAGCCCTTTTCCGGAAGGGTCTGTCAGATAATGTAAAGGATGTTATGGTGGGATTCCCTGTCCCCTCTGGTCTCAATGATTCTATGTCATTAGCGATTCAAATTGACAGACGTTTGCGTGAGCGGAGAAGTATGCGTGGAATGGTGTTGCCTTGTGAACCAGCTTCTGAACCCATGCAGTGTGATAGAGTGGTGTCTGGGGCACAGCGTCATGAGTTTCGAAAGCGCAATGGGTTATGTTTCTACTGTGGTGATGCCTCTCATGCTATTTCAGTCTGCCCTAAGCGGGGAAGACATTTTGCACACTCAGTTGTCTTGGGTAGTGTTCAGACTAAGTTTTTATTAACTGTCACTCTGATATGCTCTCTGTCCTCATTTTCTGCTCAGGCTTTCGTTGATTCTGGAGCAGCTATTAACCTGATGGATTATGATTTTGCTAAACGTTGTGGATTTCCCTTGATACCCCTACAGAAGTCTATTCCCCTACTGGGGTTCGATTCTACCCCTTTGGCTGAGAATAAACCCCAGTTTTCTACTCAGGTGATAATGAGGGTTGAACCTGATCATCAGGAGTGCTGCAAATTTTTGGTTCTGTATAATCTGCATGACATTATCGTGCTGGGTTTCCCTTGGTTACAGTCTCATAATCCTGTTTTGGATTGGAAATCTGTGTCTGTAACCAGTTGGGGCTGCCAATGTGTTAATACCAACACTCCTGTTTTTTCTGCCTCCCCCAGGCTCAGGATGTTCCTGACTTTTTGATTGATTTTTCTGATGTGTTTAGCGAAAGTAAATCTGCATCCTTGCCCCCCCATAGGAGCTATGACTGCGCTATTGAATTAGTGCCTGGTAGTAAATTCCCTAAAGGTCGCCTTTTTAACTTGTCTGTACCTGAACATGACGCTATGCGGTCTTATATCAAGGAATCATTGGAGAAGGGTCATATCAGACCATCCTCTTCACCCTTAGGTGCCGGTTTTTTCTTTGTGGCCAAAAAAGATGGTTCATTAAGGCCGTGTATTGATTATCGTCTCTTGAACAATATTACTGTGAAATATCAATACCCGTTACCCTTGATTTCTGACCTGTTTTCCAGGGTGAAAAACGCTACTTGGTTTACCAAGCTTGACCTCAGGGGGCGTATAACCTTATTCGCATTAAGCACGGGGATGAATGGAAGACGGCATTCAATACCCCTGAAGGGTATTTTGAGTACCTAGTGATGCCCTTTGGGCTCACTAATGCTCCTTCCGTCTTCCAGTCCTTCATGAATGACATTTTCAGGGATTTTGTGGACAAATTTCTGATTGTTTATTTGGATGATATCTTGATTTTTTCTAATGACTGGGACTCTCATGTGAAACATGTTCGAACTGTATTCCAGATTTTGAGAGAGAATGCTCTGTATGTGAAGGGATCAAAGTGTCTTTTTGGCGTACAGAGGATCTCATTTCTGGGATTCATTTTGTCCCCATCTGTTATTGAAATGGACCCGGTCAAGGTTCAGGCCGTCTGTGATTGGGTCCAACCTACTTCATTAAAGGCTCTTCAGAGATTTTTGGGTTTTGCCAATTTTTATCGTAAATTTATTGGTAATTTCTCGGTTATTGTTAAACCATTAACTGATTTGACCAGAAAGGGTTCTGATGTGGTGAATTGGCCTCCTGAGGCAGTCTCTGCGTTTCAGGAACTTAAGCAGAGATTCACTTCTGCTCCTGTTCTACGGCAGCCTGATGTTTCTTGCCATTTCAGGTGGAGGTTGATGCCTCTGAAATTGGGGCAGGTGCCGTTTTGTCCCAAAAAGATCCAGAGACCTCTAAAAGTAACCCTTGTGCCTTTTTCTCTCGAAAATTTTCTCCTACTGAACGTAATTATGACGTGGGTAATCGGGAGTTATTGGCCATGAAGTGGGCTTTTGAAGAGTGGAGACATTGGCTGGAGGGAGCCAAACATCAGGTGGTGGTCCTTACGGACCATAAGAATCTGGTCTATCTGGAATCTGCCAAGCGACTCAATCCTAGACAGGCCAGGTGGGCCTTGTTTTTCACACGTTTTAATTTTGTGGTTTCCTTTCTTCCTGGCACTAAGAATGTTAAGGCGGATGCCCTCTCGAGGAGTTTCCTTGCGGACTCTCCTGAGTTATCTGATCCTTCTGTTATTTTGAAAGAGGGTGTAGTTCTTTCCGCCATCTCGCCCAATTTGAGACTTGCTCTGGAGGGGTGTCAGGAGGATAGGCCCGAGTGCTGCCCTGTTGGAAAATTGTTTGTCCCGGACCAGTGGAAAAAGAGTGTGATGTCTGAGATTCATTGTTCCGCATTGGCTGGGCATCCCGGAATTTTTGGTACCAGAGACTTGGTTAATCGGTCCTTTTGGTGGCCTACATTGTCTCGTGATGTCAGGGAATTTGTGCAGTCCTGCGGGACTTGCTCTCGCTCCAAGCCTTGCTCTCGCTCTAGTGGTTTGTTGATGCCATTGCCTGTGCCCAAGAGACCATGGACCCATATCTCTATGGATTTCATTTCCGACCTTCCTGTTTCTCAGAGAATGACCACCATCTGGGTAATTTGTGATAGGTTTTCCAAAATGATACATCTTGTGCCATTACCTAAGTTGCCTTCCTCCTCTGAATTGGTGCCGTTGTTCCTTCAGCACGTGGTTCGTTTACACGGCATTCCTGAGAACATTGTGTCTGACAGAGGAGTCCAGTTTGTTTCCAGATTTTGGAGGACTTTTTGTTCTAAACTGGGTGTTCAATTGTCTTTCTCCTCGGCATTTCATCCTCAGACCAATGGTCAAACTGAGAGAACAAACCAGACATTGGAGACTTATCTAAGATGCTTTGTGTCTGCTGATCAGGATGACTGGGTCTCTTTTTTACCTTTGGCTGAGTTTGCTCTTAATAATAGGGCTAGCTCTGCCACTTTGATGTCTCCGTTTTTCTGTAATTCTGGGTTTCACCCTCGATTTTCTTCAGGACAGACGGAGGCTTCTGTCTGTCCAGGTGTTGACTCTGTTGTGGAGCGTATGCAACAGATTTGGGACCAGGTAGTGGAGAGGTTGTCCCTCTCTCAGGAGAAGGCCCAGCGGTTTGCTAACCGGCATAGGACTGATGGTCCTCGGTTTAAAGTGGGGGACTTGGTCTGGTTGTCCTCAAAGAATATTCCTATGAGAGTAGCATCTCCTAAATTTAAGCCTAGGTTCATTGGACCTTATAAGATCATGGAGATTATTAATCCTGTTTCTTTTCGTTTGCTTCTTCCAGGGACATTTAAGATCCATAACGTGTTCCACAAGTCCTTGTTGAAGAGGTTTGTTGAGCCAGTGGTTCCTGCTGCTGTGCCTCCTGACCCTGTTTTGGTTGAGGGCAATCTGGAGTATGTGGTTGAGAAAATATTAGATTCTCGTTTTTCTAGACGGAAACTCCAGTATTTGGTTAAGTGGAGAGGTTATGGTCAGGAAGACAATTCTTGGGTGTTTGCTTCGGACATCCATGCTAGGAGACTCATCTGTGCGTATCATAGAACTCATCCTGACCGACCTGGTTGCTCAAATGAGGGTTCGGTGACCCCTCCTCAAGGGGGGGTACTGTTGTGAATGGGTTTGAGATGAGTTCTGAGCAGAGACTCCCTCTGGTGGTTACAAGCGGTACTGGTCTGTTCAGTGAAGATTGTGAGGACTGGGAATCAGGTGTTACTGACTGGTCTTATATAAGGGAGTCACCTTCCCATCAGGGTTGCCGGTGATCAATTGTTCTGGTCTGAATCCTTCATTCCTGTTTCCCTTGTAGCCTGCTGTGTCGTGTCTGTATCTCCTGCTAACAGATAAGACATTTTCTTCTTTTTGTTTTTGTACTATATTTTTGCATTTTGTCCTGCACTTCTTTGGGGGCCTTCAGGGTCCCCTCCGGGGGCTTTTGCCCTCTCAGTTTTGTTCAGCCACTGATGTTTGTACTTTTGCTTTTTCCAGTTTTTTCAGTGGCTGCTGTTTTGATTTTGTTACACCAGAGAACTAATTTAGGTGGTAGAGGTCGTGTGATCTCAGGTGATTTTGAAATTAGTAGAGTTGGTGCTTTTCAGGTTTTCTGGGATTGCAGTAAGTACCCTTCCTATCCTTTTCTATTTAGTTAGTTTGGGCCCCAGCGTTGCTCATACTATTTTCTTTCTGTGTCAGTATTTCATCTTGTCTAACCGCCATTACATGTTTGGGGGCTTTCTATTATCTTTGGGGTTCTGCTCCGGGGCAGATAGCTTTCCTATTTCTATCTTTAGGTGTAGTTAGTTTCTCAGGCTGTGACGAGGCGTCTAGGACCAACGTAGGAACGCTCCACGGCTGCCTCTAGTTGTGGTGGTTAGTCAGGGTACTGCAATCTCATAGATTCCAACTGCTCTGGTGTATTGCCTTTTTTACCTGCACTCCTCAGCTACCGAAACATAACAGAGTGCGCTGATCCCATAGGTGGTCACAGACTGAGGGTTACACAGTAGGGGGGCGGCAGGTCCCCAGCAGCACAGAGGATTTCAGGAGAGGAGTGTGCTGATCCCATAGGAGGTCACAGACTGAGTTTACACAGTAGGGGGCGGCAGGTCTCCAGCAGCACAGAGGATTTCAGGAGAGGAGTGTGCTGATCCCATAGGTGGTCACAGACTGATGTTACACAGTAGGGGGGCGGCAGGTCCCCAGCAGCACAGAGGATTTCAGGAGAGGAGTGTGCTGATCCCATAGGTGGTCACAGACTGAGGGTTACACAGTAGGGGGTGACAGGTCTCCAGCAGCACAGAGGATTTCAGGAGAGGAGTGCGCTGATCCCATAGGTGGTCACAGACTGAGGGTTACACAGTAGGGGGGGCGGCAGTCTCCAGCAGCACAGAGGATTTCAGGAGAGGAGTGTGCTGATCTCATAGGAGGTCACAGACTGAGGTTACACAGTAGGGGGCGGCAGTCTCCAGCAGCACAGAGGATTTCAGGAGAGGAGTGTGCTGATCCCATAGGTGGTCACAGACTGAGGGTTACACAGTAGTAGGGGGACAGGTCTCCAGCAGCACAGAGGATTTCAGGAGAGGAGTGCGCTGATCCCATAGGTGGTCACAGACTGAGGGTTACACAGTAGGGGGGCGGCAGGTCCCCAGCAGCACAGAGGATTTCAGGAGAGGAGTGTGCTGATCCCATAGGAGGTCACAGACTGAGTTTACACAGTAGGGGGGCGGCAGGTCTCCAGCAGCACAGAGGATTTCAGGAGAGGAGTGTGCTGATCCCATAGGTGGTCACAGACTGATGTTACACAGTAGGGGGGCGGCAGGTCCCCAGCAGCACAGAGGATTTCAGGAGAGGAGTGTGCTGATCCCATGGGTGGTCACAGACTGAGGGTTACACAGTAGGGGGGTGACAGGTCTCCAGCAGCACAGAGGATTTCAGGAGGAGTGCGCTGATCCCATAGGTGGTCACAGACTGAGGGTTACACAGTAGGGGGGGCGGCAGTCTCCAGCAGCACAGAGGATTTCAGGAGGAGTGTGCTGATCTCATAGGAGGTCACAGACTGAGGTTACACAGTAGGGGGCGGCAGGTCTCCAGCAGCACAGAGGATGTCAGGAGAGGAGTGTGCTGATCCCATAGGAGGTCACAGACTGAGGTTACACAGTAGGGGGGTGGCAGGTCCCCAGCAGCACAGAGGATTTCAGGAGAGGAGTGTGCTGATCCCATAGGAGGTCACAGACTGAGGGTTACACAGTAGGGGGCGGCAGGTCCCCAGCAGCACAGAGGATTTCAGGAGAGGAGTGTGCTGATCCCATAGGAGGTCACAGACTGAGGTTACACAGTAGGGGGGCGGCAGGTCCCCAGCAGCACAGAGGATTTCAGGAGAGGAGTGTGCTGATCCCATAGGAGGTCACAGACTGAGGTTACACAGTAGGGGCATGGCAGGTCTCCAGCAGCACAGAGGATTTCAGGAGTGGAGTGTGCTGATCCCATAGGAGGTCACAGACTGAGGTTACACAGTAGGGGGGCGGCAGGTCCCCAGCAGCACAGAGGATTTCAGGAGAGGAGTGTGCTGATCCCATAGGAGGTCACAGACTGAGGTTACACAGTAGGGGGGTGGCAGGTCTCCAGCAGCACAGAGGATTTCAGGAGAGGAGTGTGCTGATCCCATAGGTGGTCACAGACTGAGGGTTACACAGTAATAGGGGGGACAGGTCTCCAGCAGCACAGAGGATTTCAGGAGAGGAGTGTGCTGATCCCATGGGTGGTCACAGACTGAGGGTTACACAGTAGGGGGGTGACAGGTCTCCAGCAGCACAGAGGATTTCAGGAGAGGAGTGCGCTGATCCCATAGGTGGTCACAGACTGAGGGTTACACAGTAGGGGGGCGGCAGTCTCCAGCAGCACAGAGGATTTCAGGAGGAGTGTGCTGATCTCATAGGAGGTCACAGACTGAGGTTACACAGTAGGGGGCGGCAGGTCTCCAGCAGCACAGAGGATGTCAGGAGAGGAGTGTGCTGTTCCCATAGGAGGTCACAGACTGAGGTTACACAGTAGGGGGGTGGCAGGTCCCCAGCAGCACAGAGGATTTCAGGAGAGGAGTGTGCTGATCCCATAGGAGGTCACAGACAGAGGGTTACACAGTAGGGGCGGCAGGTCCCCAGCAGCACAGAGGATTTCAGGAGAGGAGTGTGCTGATCCCATAGGAGGTCACAGACTGAGGGTTACACAGTAGGGGGGCGGCAGGTCCCCAGCAGCACAGAGGATTTCAGGAGAGGAGTGTGCTGATCCCATAGGAGGTCACAGACTGAGGTTACACAGTAGGGGCATGGCAGGTCTCCAGCAGCACAGAGGATTTCAGGAGAGGAGTGTGCTGATCCCATAGGAGGTCACAGACAGACTGAGGTTACACAGTAGGGGGGTGGCAGGTCTCCAGCAGCACAGAGGATTTCAGGAGGAGTGTGCTGATCCCATAGGTGGTCACAGACTGAGGGTTACACTGTAGTAGGGGGGACAGGTCTCCAGCAGCACAGAGGATTTCAGGAGAGGAGTGCGCTGATCCCATAGGTGGTCACAGACTGAGGGTTACACAGTAGGGGGGCGGCAGGTCCCCAGCAGCACAGAGGATTTCAGGAGAGGATGCGCTGATCCCATAGGAGGTCACAGACTGAGGGTTACACAGTAGGGGGGCGGCAGGTCCCCAGCAGCACAGAGGATTTCAGGAGAGGAGTGTGCTATCCCATAGGTGGTCACAGACTGAGGTTACACAGTAGGGGGAGGCAGTCTCCAGCAGCACAGAGGATTTCAGGAGAGGAGTGTGCTGATCCCATAGGTGGTCACAGACTGAGGGTTACACAGTAGGGGGCGGCAGGTCCCCAGCAGCACAGAGGATTTCAGCAGCGCCCCCTCTTGTGTTCCAGCTCTGCCCGCGGCTTCTTCCGCTTTCTCTCGGACTCTCCGGTTCCGTTCTGTATAAAACATCTGGATCATCTGGTGCTGACGGTGCGGAGCCTGGAGGAGACGGTCGGCTTCTACACCCGGGTGCTGGGGATGGACGTCGTAACCTTCAAGGTACGGACCCCAAACTCATCCTTGTGCCTTCACCCCTGCGAGTCCAGGGGCCGCTCCCCACACCCACCGAGTCCTCCGGGACCACTCAGTGCTCACACCCACCGAGTCCTCCGGGACCACTCAGTCCTCACACCCACGGAGTCCTCTGGGACCACTCAGTCCTCACACCCACCGAGTCCTCCGGGACCACTCAGTCCTCACACCCACCAAGTCCTCTGGGACCTCTCAGTCCTCCGGGACCACTCCATCCTCACAACCGCCCAGTCCTCCGGGACCACTCAGTCCTCACACCCGCCGAGTCCCCAGGGACCACTCAGTCCTCACACCCGCCCAGTCCTCCGGGACCACTCAGTCCTCACACCCACCCAGTCCTCCGGGACCACTCAGTCCTCACACCCGACCAGTCCTCCGGGACCACTCAGTCCTCACACCCGCCCAGTCCTCCGGGACCACTCAGTCCTCACACCCGCCCAGTCCTCCGGGACCACTCAGTCCTCACACCCACCCAGTCCTCCGGGACCACTCAGTCCTCACACCCGACCAGTCCTCCGGGACCACTCAGTCCTCACACCCGCCCAGTCCTCCGGGACCACTCAGTCACAAATCTGTATGGCGGCTTGAAAGGTTTACTGGCAGAAAAATCTACTGACGGGCACGGGGATGTTACTGACGGGTATGGGACGTTACTGACGGGTACTGGGTGTGACTGACGGGTACGGGGCGTTACTGATGGATACGGGAGTGTTACTGACGGGTACGGGGCGTGACTGACGGGTGCTGGGCGTTACTGACAGGTACGGGGCGTGACTGATGGGTACTGGTGTGACTGACGGGTATGGGGCGTTACTGACGGTACGGGGGCGTGACTGACGGGTACAGGGCATTACTGACGGGTACAGGGGCATACTGACGGGTACGGGGGCGTTACTGACGGAGACAGGGCGTTGCTGACTGGTACGGGTGTTACTAACGGGTACGGGGGTGTACTGACGGGTACGGGCGTTACTGATGGGTACAGATGTGACTGACGGTACAGGGGCGTTACTGACGGGTACGGGTGTGACTGACGGGTACGGGTTGTGACTGACGGGTACAGGGGCGTGACTGACGGGTACGGGGGCGTGACTGACGGGTACTGTGCGTTACTGACAGGTACGGGGCGTGACTGACGGTACAGGGCGTGACTGACGGTACGGGGGCATTACTGACGGGTACAGGGCGTGACTGACGGGTACGGGGGCGTTACTGACGGAGACAGGGGCGTTGCTGACTGTACGGGTGTTACTAACGGTACGGGGTGTTACTGATGGGTACAGATGTGACTGACGGGTACAGGGGCGTTACTGACGGGTACGGGTGTGACTGACGGGTATGGGTGTGACTGACGGGTACGGGGGTGACTGACGGGTACGTGCGTTACTGACAGGTACGGGCGTGACTGATGGTACGGGGGCGTGACTGACGGGTACGGGGCATACTGACGGGTACGGGCGTGACTGACGGGTACGGGGTGTGACTACGGGGCGTTACTGACGGGTGACTGACGGGTACGGGTGTGACTGACGGGTACGGGGTGTGACTGACAGGTACGGGGGCGTGACTGACGGGTACTGTGCGTTACTGACGGGTACGGGGCGTGACTGACGGGTATGGGGGCATTAATGACGGGTACAGGGCGTGACTGACGGTACGGGGCGTTAAGACGGAGACGGGGCGTGCTGACTGATACAGGTGTTGCTGACTGATACAGGGTGTTACTAACTGGTACGGGGTGTTACTGACGGTACAGGGCGTTACTGACGGGTACAGATGTGACTGACGGTACAGGGTGTGACTGAGGGTACAGGTGTGACGATGGTACGGGTGTGACTGACGGGTACGGGTGTGACTGATGGGTACGGGCGTGACTGACGGTACTGGGCGTTACTGACGGTACGGGGCATTACAGACGGTACGGGGCGTGACTGACGGGTACGGGGCGTGACTGACGGGTACGGGGGCGTTACTGACTGACGGGTGTTACTAACAGGTACGGGGTGTTACTGACGGGTACAGATGTGACTGACGGGTATGGGGCGTTAGTGACGGTACGGGTGACTGACGGTACGGGGTGTGACTGACGGGTACGGGGCGTGACTGACGGTACGGGTGTGACTACGGTACGGGGTGTTACTGACGGTACGGGGCGTGACTGACGGTACGGGGCATACTGAGGGTACAGGTGTCACTGATGGGTACGGGGTGTTACTGACGGGTACGGGGCGTTACTGACGGGTACGGGTGTTACTGACGCGCCCCTCCTGTACTTCGGCTGACGCCGTGTCTTTCTCGCAGGGGGACCGGAAGGCGCTGACGTTCGGGATACAGAAGATTAATCTCCATGAGGCCGGGAACGAGTTTGAGCCCAAAGCAAAACACCCGAAACCGGGCTCCGCCGACCTGTGTCTGATCACCGACACCCCGCTCAGCGCCGTCCTCCGACACCTGCAGGTCCGTCACCGACAGAGCCACAAAGGGTTAATGAGTGCAGACCACAGCGGCAGTTGTACCTGCTCTCGCTGTTATCAGCCGCTATGGCGGGGGCTGCGCCTGTAGAGTCCTGTTCACACTGCAGACTGTTTGTTACAGTGTATCAGTCTGGACAGTGCCCTGTGTCGCCCCTGGGGGTCTGGATTCTCCTGATGTCTCGGGACCCCCAGGGCTGTGATCATGCTGAGCACTAGGCGTCGCCCCCCCCCCCCCCGCACCCACCTCTCTTGGGGGGGGGGCAGCCATCTTGGCCTCTGGACTTGTTGCACCAGTTTTGTTGGAAAGTTTCCATGAGAATTTGAATTGATCCTGGTTGCCATGGTTTCCATTGTTAAACCTCAGGCAGAGGTTCCATCACTTTAACCCCTTATGGGCTATACGGCACGTGACCGGCCTCTGTGTGACTGGCTGCAGCACCCCTGACCTCACATTTCCTTCCTGTTGTCTGCAGATCTGCGGGTCCGCGTGGAGGAGGGTCCGGTGCCTCGGACCGGCGCGGTGGGGGAGATCCAGTCTGTGTATTTCCGGGATCCTGATCACAACCTTATAGAAGTGTCCAACTATACGGCCGACATCAAGAAACCCTGATAGCGGCCCGGTCTTATGGGGTCCCTGCCCCCAGCCAGGGACTCGCTCAGACTTCTCACAGCTGAGGGTTTGTTACAGTTGTATCCAGTCCAGACAATCCTCTGTGTATCGGTGGTGGACACAGGATTGGTGCTGGGCACAACTGTAGCTCAGACGTCACCAGCACAAGATGTCAGCAGCGGCCGGACAGAGGGACGGTCCCATTCACTGACACCAAGCAGAGACTGTAAAAATGGCGAGAAATTGGTGCACAAGGTGGAGAAAGCGACGACGCGTCCTCTGCCAGAGCCGGAGCGGCCCACGGCTGCAATCATCAGGATATCGGTCAGTGGACGCACAACCGGATCACGGGGGCAGCAGCACCTCGCTCTCTCACTCTGGGGGGCAGCAGCACCTCGCTCTCTCACTCTGGGGGGCAGCAGCACCTCGCTCTCTCACTCTGGGGGGCAGCAGCACCTCGCTCTCTCACTCTGGGGGCAGCAGCACCTCGCTCTCTCACTCTGGGGGGCAGCAGCACCTCGCTCTCTCACTCTGGGGGCAGCAACTCGCTCTCACTCTGGGGGGCAGCAGCACCTCGCTCTCTCACTCGGGGGCAGCAGCACCTCGCTCTCTCACTCTGGGGTCAGCAGCACCTCGCTCTCTCACTCTGGGGGGCAGCAGCACCTGGCTCTCTCACTCTGGGGGCAGCAGCTCGCTCTCTCACTCTGGGGGCAGCAGCTCGCTCTCTCATTCTGGGGCAGCAGCTCGCTCTCTCATTCTGGGGCGCAGCACTCGCTCTCTCATTCTGGGGGGCAGCAGCACCTCTCTCTCATTCTGGGGGGCAGCAGCACCTCGCTCTCATTCTGGGGGGCAGCAGCACCTCGCTCTTTCTGGGGGGCAGCAGCACCTCGCTCTTTCTGGGGGGCAGCAGCACCTCGCTCTCATTCTGGGGGCAGCAGCACCTCGCTCTCATTCTGGGGGGCAGCACCTCGCTCTCATTCTGGGGGCAAGCACCTCGCTCTCACTCTGGGGGGCAGCACACCTCGCTCTCACTCTGGGGGCAGCAGCACCTCGCTCTCTCACTCTCGGGGGCAGCAGCTCGCTCTCACTCTGGGGAGGCAGCAGCACTCGTTCTCTCACTCTGGGGGCATCAGCAGCTCACTCTGGGGGCAGCACCTCGTTCTCTCACTCTGGGGGCAGCACCTCGCTCTCATTCTGGGGGTAGCAGCACCTCCTCTCATCTGGGGGGCAGCACCTCGCTCTCATTCTGGGGGGCAGCACCTCGCTCTCACTCTGGGGGCAGCAGCACCTCGCTCTCTCACTCTCGGGGGCAGCAGCTCGCTCTCACTCTGGGGAGGCAGCAGCAGCTCGCTCCTCACTCTGGGGGCATCAGCAGCTCACTCTGGGGGCAGCACCTCGTCTCTCACTCTGGGGGCAGCAGCTCGCTCTCACTCGGGGGCAGCAGCACTCGCTCTCACTCTGGGGGCAGCAGCACCTCGCTCTCTCACTCTGGGGGGCAGCAGCACCTCGCTCTCACTCTGGGGGGCAGCAGCACCTCGCTCTCACTCTGGGGGGCAGCAGCACCTCGCTCTCACTCTGGGGGGCAGCAGCACCTCGCTCTCACTCTGGGGGGCAGCAGCACCTCGCTCTCACTCTGGGGGCAGCAGCACCTCGCTCTCACTCTGGGGGCAGCAGCACCTCGCTCTCCATTCTGGGGGGCAGCAGCACCTCACTCTCCACTCGGGGGCAGCAGCACCTCGCTCTCTCTGGGGGCAGCAGCACCTCACTTTCACTCTGGGGGCAGCAGCACCTCGCTCTCACTCTGGGGGCAGCACCTCGCTCTCTCACTCTCGGGGCAGCAGCACCTCGCTCTCTCACTCTCGGGGCAGCAACACCTCGCTCTCTCACTCTCGGGGGCAGCAGCCTCGCTCTCACTCTGGGGGCAGCAGCAGCTCGTCTCTCACTCTGGGGGCAGCACCTCACTCTCTCATTCTGGGGGGCAGCAGCTCGCTCTCTCACTCTGGGGGGAAGCACCTCGCTCTCTCACTCTGGGGGGGGCAGCAGCTCGCTCACTCACTCTGGGGGGCAGCAGCAGCTCGTTCTCTCACTCTGGGGGGCAGCAGCTCATTCTGGGGGGCAGCAGCTCGTTCTCTCACTCTGGGGGGCAGCAGCTCGCTCTCTCACTCTGGGGGGCAGCACCTCACTCTCACTCTGGGGGGCAGCACTCACTCTCTCACTCTGGGGGGAAGCACCTCGCTCTCTCACTCTGGGGGGGCAGCAGCTCCTCCTCACTCTGGGGGGGCAGCAGCTCGTTCTCTCACTCTGGGGGGCAGCAGCTCACTCTCTCACTCTGGGGGGAAGCACCTCGCTCTCTCACTCTGGGGGGCAGCAGCTCGTTCTCTCACTCTGGGGCAGCAGGTCTCTCACCTGGGGCAGCAGCTCGTCTCTCACTCTGGGGGCAGCAGCTCGCTCTCTCACTCTGGGGGCAGCAGCTCGTTCTCTCACTCTAGGGGGCAGCAGCTCGCTCTCTCACTCTGGGGGCAGCAGCTCGCTCTCTCAATCTGGGGGGCAGCAGCTCGTTCTCACTCTGGGGGCAGCACTGCTCATCTCTGGGGGCAGCAGCTCGCTCTCTCAATCTGGGGCAGCAGCTCGCTCTCTCACTCTGGGGGCAGCACTCGCTCTCTCACTCTGGGGGCAGCAGCTCGCCTCTCAATCTGGGGGCAGCAGCACCCCGCTCGCTCTGTGTTGTGCTTGCTCTGGACTGAATAAACTATTATTGCTGTCATCTGAGTGCTGCGTCCCCGCTGCCATTATAACCTGCCGTCTGTTATACAGAGAACTTATGACTTCAGAGCTGCACTTACAATTCTGACAGTTCTTACAAGCCTGTGAACAAACAGCCCCGTGAGGTCTCAGCTCGTTTTATTATAAATAAGGAGATGATTTCATCTTCCAGGACTCGGTCCTGGAGGAAGACGAGAACTCCGGAAATACAAAAATCTGCTTCACAAAAGCGAAAACCCGTCATGTGTAGAAATACACTAATCAGCGCCCTCTGCTAGCGAGCAGGTAGGACACCACAGTGGCGCTGCGGCCGAGGCTACCAGAAGGTCCAGGGCGGCTGCCTGAGCTCAAAGGAGGAGACGCTGCTGACATCACCGGATGGAGATGATCGCCCAGGGAAGGCCGTGCTGCTCCAGGAGCGCTGGATCATGTACCTGCCGGGCAGACACAGACATGAGACCCCGACCGCTGCGGGACCCTGCGCCGCCTCATCTGAGACAGCCCAGGGTCATATTCCACTCACAACCAAAGCAGCTTTACCAATCCTGCACTCCCAACACTAAACCAGCAGGGGGCAACAGTGAGGTGACGAGATGCAGTTCCAGACTTACTCCACCCTTACCTCCAAATGCACAACCCCCACTACAGGTCCAGACTCGCTCACTGTCCACCCATCCCAGAGCTAGACGTGCTACACTCCATATCCTGACACCCCCTCCCCAGGTCCAGACTCACAGATCCACCCATCCCAGAGCTAGACATGCTATACTCCATATCCTGACACCCCCTCCCCCAGGTCCAGACTCGCTCACTGTCCACCCATCCAGAGCTAGACATGCTACCCTCCATCCCTGACACCCCCTCCCCAGGTCCAGACTCGCCACGTCCACCCATCCCAGAGCTAGACATGCTACACTCCATACCCTGACACCCCCTCCCCAGGTCCAGACTCACAGATCCACCCATCCCAGAGCTAGACATGCTACACTCCATCCCCTGACACCCCCTCCCAGGTCCAGACTCGCTCACTGTCCACCCATCCAGAGCTAGACGTGCTACCTCCATACCTGACACCCCCTCCCCAGGTCCAGACTCCAGATCCACCCATCCCAGAGCTAGACTGCTACACTCCATACCTGACACCCCCTCCCCAGGTCCAGACTCACAGATCCACCCATCCCAGAGCTAGACATGCTACACTCCATATCCTGACACCCCCTCCCCAGGTCCAGACTCTCACGATCCACCCATCCAGAGCTAGACAGTGCTACCTCCATCCCTGACACCCCTCCCCAGGTCAGACTCGCTCACAGATCCACCCATCCCAGAGCTAGATGTGCTACCCTCCATACCCTGACACCCCTCCCCAGGTCCCAGACTCGCTCACAGATCCACCCATCCCAGAGCTAGACGTGCTACCCTCCATACCTGACCCCCCTCCCCAGGTCCAGACTCACAGATCCACCCATCCCAGAGCTAGACGTGCTACCCTCCATACCATGACACCCCCTCCCCAGGTCCAGACTCACAGATCCACCCATGCCAGAGCTAGACGTGCTACCCTCCATACCCTGACACCCCTCCCCAGGTCCAGACTCACAGATCCACCCATGCCAGAGCTAGATGTGCTACCCTCCATACCCTGAAACCCCTTTCCCAGGTCCAGACTCGCTCACAGATCCACCCATCCCAGAGCTAGACGTGCTACCCTCCATACCCTGACACCCCCTCCATAGGTCCAGACTCGCTCACAGATCCACCCATCCCAGAGCTAGACGTGCTACCCTCCATACCATGACACCCCCTCCCCAGGTCCAGAATCACTCACTGTCCACCCATCCCAGAGCTAGACTTGCTACCCTCCATACCCTGACACCCCCTCCCCAGGTCCAGACTCGCTCACAGATCCACCCATCACAGAGATAGATGTGCTACCCTCCATACCCTGACACCCCCTCCCCAGGTCCAGACTCGCTCACAGATCCACCCATCCCAGAGCTAGACATGCTACCCTCCATCCCCTGACCCCCCTCCCCAGGTCTAGACTCACAGATCCACCCATCCCAGAGCTAGACGTGCTACCCTCCATACCATGACACCCCCTCCCCAGGTCCAGACACGCTCACAGATCCACCCATCCCAGAGCTAGACATGCTACCCTCCATCCCCTGACACCCCCTCCCCAGGTCCAGACTCACAGATCCACCCATCCCAGAGCTAGATGTGCTACCCTCCATACCCTGACACCCCCTCCCCAGGTCCAGACTCGCTCACTGTCCACCCATCCCAGAGCTAGACGTGCTACCCTCCATACCCTGACACCCCCTCCCCAGGTCCAGACTCACAGATCCACCCATCCCAGAGCTAGATGTGCTACCCTCCAAACCCTGACACCCCCTTCCCCAGGTCCAGACTCGCTCACAGATCCACCCATCCCAGAGCTAGATGTGCTACCCTCCATACCCTGACACCCCCTCCATAGGTCCAGACTCGCTCACGATCCACCCATCCCAGAGCTAGACGTGCTACCCTCCATACCATGAAAACCCCCTCCCCAGGTCCAGACACTCACTGTCCACCCATCCCAGAGCTAGACTTGCTACCCTCCATACCCTGACACCCCCTCCCCAGGTCCAGACTCGCTCACAGATCCACCCATCACAGAGTAGAGTGCTACCCCCCATACCCTGACACCCCTCCCAGTGTCCAGACATCACCCACAGTCCACCCCATCCCCAAGCAATGACATGCCACCTCATCCGCTGACCCCCCTCCCCAGCTAGACCACAGATCCACCACATCCCGGAATGCTGACGGCTACACCCCATACCATGACACCCCCTCCCCAGGTCCCAACACGCTCACAGATCCACCCATCCCAGCAGTAGACATGCTATCCCCTCCACCCCTGACACCCCTCCTCATGTCCAGACTCACAGATACCACCCTCCCCAGCCTGAAAGCTACCCTCCATAACCTGAGACACCCCCTACCCCAAGGTCCATGACTCGCCAAATGCCACCCATACCAGAGCTGAAGTGCTACCCTCCATACCGACACCTCCCTCCGTCACCAGGTCCAACTCACAGATCCACCCCACCCAGAGCTAATGTGCTACCTCCAACCCTGACACTCCTCCCCAGGTCTACACTCGCTCACTGTCCCACCCACTCCCAGAGCTACGGCTACCCTCCATACCGACACCCCCCTCCCAGGTCCAGACTCGCCTCACGTCCACCCTCCCCAGCAGACTGCACACCTCCATACCCTGAAACCCCCTCTCCAGGTCCAGACTCCACAGACCACCCATCCCAGACCAGATCCTACCCCCATCCTCACCCTCACCACCCCCTCCAGTCCGACCCCACGTCCACCCATCCCAGAGCTAGACGTCATCCTCACCTATCCCTGACACTCCACGATCCAACTTGCTCCACATCATCACCCACACCAGGTCCACCTCCCTCTATCCTCCCTCAAAGATCAAAGTGCCATGCCACCTGAAGAACGCTGCTGAAGGCGAAACCCCGTTACCCGCAGGCACATTCTCACCAGGCTGACATTACTCGGATATCCTGCCTGGGTAATAAATGAGGTTTATCCACCGCCTACTGGGGTCGGCCACACGGTGTCACGATACGCACCCATCTCTCCCCAGCAGGAAGAGCGCAGGGATCTCCGCCGTCCGGCCACTGCTGTCCTGGATCATTTCCACATAAACGCTATCATTGTCAGATGCATTGTCGGCGATGATGACCGCCCGTCCGCCATGTTCCTGAATCACCCGCGTCTTGGATAAGAAGGAGCAGCCTCTGTGTACAGAAGAGGAGACCGTGACCGCGGGAGCAGCAAGTGCTCAGCTGTGTGAGCAGGACGGGAATGGTGCTGGCACCGGCTCCCCGCCACCTTCCCTCCGTCACCGGCTACCCACCCACCCTCCAGCTCCGCGCCTCCCTCCGTCACTGGCTCCCCGCTACACTTCCTCCGTCACCGGCTACCCTCCCTTAGGCACCGGCTCCCCGCCACCTTCCCTCAGGCACCGGCTCCCCACCACACACACCCCCCTCCCTCAGGCACCGGCTCCCCGCCACACACCCACCCTCCCTCAGGCACCGGCTCCCCGCCACATTCCATCCGTCACCGGCTACCCACCCACCCTCCCTCCGTCACCGGCTCCCCGCTACCCACCCACTCACCCTCAGGCACCAGATCCACGCTACCCACCCACCCTCCCTCAGGCACCGGCTCCCAACCACCCTCCTTCCGGCACCAGCTCCACGCTACCCACCCTCCCTCCGGCACCGGCTCCATGCCACTCACCCACCCTCAGGCACCAGCTCCACGCTACCCACCCTCCCTCCGGCACCAGCTCCACGCCACCCACCCTCCCTCAGGCACCAGCTCCCCACCACCCTCCTTCCCTCCGGCACCAGCTCCACCCACCCACCCTCAGGCACCAGCTCCCCACCACCCTCCTTCCCTCCGGCACCAGCTCCACCCACCCACCCTCAGGCACCAGCTCCCCACCACCCTCCTTCCCTCCGGCACCAGCTCCACCCACCCACCCTCAGGCACCAGCTCCACGCCACCCACCCACCCTCAAGCACCAGCTCCACGCCACCCACCCTCCGGCACCAGCTTCACGCCACCCACCCAACCTCAGGCACCAGGTCCACGCTACCCACCCTCCCTCAAGCACCAGCTCCACGCCACCCACCCACCCTCAGGCACCGGCTCCCAGCCACCCTCCCTCCGGCACCAGCTCCACGCTACCCACCCTCCCTCCCTCAGGCACCGGCTCCCAGCCACCCTCCCTCCGGCACCAGCTCCACGCTACCCACCCTCCCTCGGCACCGCTCCACGACACCCCCTCCGGCACCAGCTCCACGCTATCCACCCTCCCCTCCGGCACCGGCTCCACGCCACCCACCCACCCTCCGGCACCAGCTCCACGCCTACCCACCCTCCCTCCGGCACCAGCTCCACGCCACCCACCCTCCCTCAGGCACCAGCTCCCCACCACCCTCCTTCCCTCCGGCACCAGCTCCACGCCACCCACCCACCCTCAGGCACCAGCTCCACGCCACCCACCCACCCTCCGGCACCAGCTTTACGCCACCCACCCTCCGGCACCAGCTTTACGCCACCCACCCAACCTCAGGCATCAGCTCCACGCTACCCACCCTCCCTCCGGCACCGGCTCCACGCCACCCACCCTCAGGCATCAGCTCCACGCTACCCACCCTCCCTCAGGCACCGGCTCCCAGCCACCCTCCCTCCGGCACCAGCTCCACGCTACCCACCCTCCCTCCCTCAGGCACCGGCTCCCAGCCACCCTCCCTCCGGCACCAGCTCCACGCTACCCACCCTCCCTCCGGCACCGGCTCCCAGCCACCCTCCCTCCGGCACCAGCTCCACGCTACCCACCCTGCCTCCGGCACCACGCCACCCACCCTCAGGCACCAGCTCCACGCTACCCACCCTCCCTCCGGCACCAGCTCCACGCTACCCACCCTCCCTCAGGCAGCAGCTCCCCACCACCCTCCTTCCCTCCGGCACCAGCTCCACGCCACCCACCCTCAGGCACCAGCTCCACGCTACCCACCCACCTAGCACCCGCCCACGCCACCCACCACCCTCAGCACCAGCTCCACGCCACTACCCACCCCCCCCAGCACCAGCTCCACGCCACCCACCCACCCTCAGGCACAGCTCCACCCACCCCACCCACTCCCAAGCACCAGCTCCACGCCACCCACCACCTCAGCACCGCTCCACGCCACCCCTCCACCCCCAGCACCACGCTACCCACCCACCACCCTCCGGCACCAGCTCCACGCCACCCACCCACCCTCAGCACCAGCTCCACGCCACCCACCCTGCCTCCGCACACGCCACCCACCCTCAGGCACCAGCTCCACGCACCCACCCTCCCTCCAGGCACCAGCTCCACGCACCCCACCCTCCTCAGGCAGCAGCTCCACGCCACCACTCCTCCCTCCGGCACCAGCTCCACGCCACCCACCCTCAGGCAGCCAGCTCCACCACCCTGCCACCGCCCACGCCACCCACCCTCAGGCACCAGCTCCACGCACCCACCCTCCCTCCGGCACCAGCTCCACGCCACCCACCCACCCTCAGCACCAGCTCCACGCCACCCACCTCCCTCAGCACCAGCTCCACGCACCCACCCACCCTCAGCACCAGCTCCACGCCACCCACCCACCCTCAAGCACCAGCTCCACGCCACCCACCCACCCTCAAGCACCAGCTCCACGCCACCCACCCACCCTCAAGCACCAGCTCCAACGCCACCCACCCACCCTCAAGCACCAGCTCCACGCCACCCACCCACCCTCAGCACCAGCTCCACGCCACCCACCCACCCTCCGGCACCAGCTCCACGCCACCCACCCACCCTCCGGCACCAGCTCCACGCCACCCCACCCACCCCTCCGGCACCAGCTCCACGCCACCCACCCACCCTCAGGCACCAGCTCCACGCCACCCCCACCCTCAGGCACCAGCTCCACGCTACCCACACCCCCCTCCGGCACCAGCTCCACGCTACCCACCCTCCCTCAGGCAGCAGCTCCACGCCACCCTCCTTCCCTCCGGCACCAGCTCCACGCCACCCACCCACCCTCAAGCACCAGCTCCACGCCACCCACCCACCCTCAAGCACCAGCTCCACGCCACCCACCCACCCTCAAGCACCAGCTCCACGCCACCCACCCACCCTCAAGCACCACTCCACGCCACCCACCCACCCTCAAGCACCAGCTCCACGCCACCCCACCCACCCTCAAGCACCAGCTCCACGCCACCCACCCACCCTCAAGCACCAGCTCCACGCCACCCCACCCACCCTCAAGCACCAGCTCCACGCCACCCACCCCACCCTCAAGCACCAGCTCCACGCCACCCACCCACCCTCAAGCACCAGCTCCACGCCACCCACCCACCCTCAAGCACCAGCTCCACGCCACCCACCCACCCTCCGGCACCAGCTCCACGCCACCCACCCACCCTCCGGCACCAGCTCACGCCACCCACCCACCCTCGGCACCAGCTC
This sequence comes from Oophaga sylvatica, assembly GCA_033576555.1. Classification (NCBI taxonomy): domain Eukaryota; kingdom Metazoa; phylum Chordata; class Amphibia; order Anura; family Dendrobatidae; genus Oophaga; species Oophaga sylvatica. The sequence goes on from JARQOD010000493.1 coordinate 29,682, forward strand.
CACGCCACCCACCCACCTCCGGCACCAGCTCCACGCCACCCACCCACCCTCAGGCACCAGCTCCACGCACCACCCTCCTCCCCCGGCACCAGCTCCACGCCACCCACCCTCCAGCACCACTCACGCCACCCACCCACCGCACCACTCCACTCCACTCACCCTCGGCAACCAGCTCCAACGCCACCCACCCCCCCGCACCAGCTTCACGCCACCCACCACCAGCACCAGCTTCACGCCACCCACCCTCGGCACCAGCTCCACGACCACTCCACCCCCCTACCCTCCGCACCAGCTCCACGCCACCCACCCACCGGCACCAGCTTCACGCCACCCACCCTCCAGGCACCAGCTCCACGCCACCCCTCCCTCCGGCACCAGCTCCACGCCACCCACCCACCGGCACCAGCTTCACCCCACCCACCCACCGGCACCAGCTTCACGCCACCCTCCCTCAGGCACCAGCTCCACGCCACCCTCCCTCCCGCACCAGCTTCACTCCACCCTCCCTCAGGCACCAGCTCCACGCCACCCTCCCTCAGGCACCAGCTTCACTCCACCCACCCACCAGCACCAGCTTCACGCCACCCTCCCTCAGGCACCAGCTCCACGCCACCCTCCCTCCCGCACCAGCTTCACGCCACACCTGACTATAAGGAAGGTGAATACTTCGATAAAGGAATTGTCCTCTCATCATTCACCAATGTGGGTTTAAACGTTTCCTCATAGTCCTAAGATACATTGTATCAGATTGCGGTTTCCATGACAGCAGCACCCACCATTGCCGTCAAAGAAGGGAAGCTGCCCCCCATGCACGGCCCACTTACCCGCGCTCTACCAGCGCGATCTGCCCCTGGATGAAGGCGCCATTGTGGAGTTCTCCGCAGGCCTCGGTGGATCGGCAGGAACCAAGTGGATCTGGTCGTATCGCTGGCTCTAGTAGAACAGAGGATCCAATCAGATGAGACCAGAGGCGCAGCTGGGAGCAATGACAAGGACATGGCTGGCGTAAGGCCGCCCTACTATTAGTATACCGGCCCTTTAAGGCAGATCTGGGATTAATAAACGTTAGCGGGGGCCACGCGGTGACTAACAAGACGGCCACCTGATTTCTGAACAATTATTGGAGCAAAACGGGGCCGGCGTCAGCACCGGGGCAAGTGCCGGGACCCTGAGCATGGGGGGGGGGGGGGCACTCGCTGTCAGGGACCCAGTGCCTGTACCGGAGCCCACAAGTGGCCTCAAGACCTGCTCCGGACCCCTGTACTTGCGATACTTTATCTCCCGCTCCACCACTGCGGCGTCTTCCGGATCTTCTGACTGACGGTCAGGTCAGAGGACGCGATGATGTCACTACTGTGTGCCCTCCGCCTGAACAGTCACAGTACAGAGAGCTGGGCTCATTATCCTGTATGGAGCATTATATGGGGCTCATTATCCTGTATGGAGCATTATATGGGGCTCATTATCCTGTATGGAGCATTATATGGGGCTTATTATTCTGTATGGAGCATTATATGGGGCTTATTATTCTGTATGGAGCATTATATGGGGCTCATTATCTGTATGGAGCATTATATGGGGCTTATTATCTGTATAGAGCATTATATGGGGCTTATTATTCTGTATGGAGCATTATATGGGGCTCATTATCCTGTATGGAGCATTATATGGGGCTCATTATTCTGTATGGAGCATTATATGGGGCTTATTATTCTGTATGGAGCATTAAATGGGGCTCATTATCCTGTTATGGGCATTATTCTGATGGGCTTATTATTCTGTATGGAGCATTATGGTCATTATCGTGGAGCTTAGGGCTCATTATTCTTATGGAGTTATATGGGCATATTCTGAGACTTATGGCTTATTCTGTATGGAGCATTATATGGGGCTCATTATCTGTATGGAGCATTATATGGGGCTTATTATCCTGTATGGAGCATTATATGGGGCTCATTATCCTGTATGGAGCATTATATGGGGCTCATTATTCTATATGGAGTAATATATGGGGCTCATTATTCTGTATGGAGCATTATATGGGGCTTATTCTGTATGGAGCATTATATGGGGCTCATTATTCTGTATGGAGCATTATATGAGGCTCATTATTCTGTATGGAGCAATATATGGGGCTCATTATTCTGTATGGCGCACTATGTGGTGCCCATAATACTGTATGGAGGACTGTACTGTCCGGTCTGTTCTGTGCGCTGTGAGGATTTGGCGGTTTTTGAGCTATTGTAGAATTTACAATAGATATCACTCATGTAATGTAAGAAAGAAGTATTTGGCATTGTACTGTACCTATATTTCTCTGCCGTATCGGAGCATCATGAATCGTGGTCTGTGTTAAAGGGGCCACTGAGGCTCTTTGGCCCGGGGCCCATAAAAACCTGGAGCCGGCCCTGTCAGAAGAGAAGGATCACATGGACGGGGAGTATGTCCCTTTAAAAACCTGCGCCTTCTCGTGTGCATCGCGGTTACGTGTCCGCACATCAATACTCACAAACGCTGCGCCAAAGTCCTTGGCCGGGGTGACAGTGAGATGTAGCGGATGTCGCCCGGGCTCAGCACCTGAAAATACAAGTAATCCTGGATCCGGAGGCCTGAGGGCGAGAAAGGTGAATATTAACCGAGACCTCACCAGCACCCCCAGAGCTGTACCCCTGTAATACCTACTCCAGACCAGCAGAGGGGGCACAGGTCCTTCCACACTGCACCAGTGTAATACCTACTCCAGACCAGCAGAGGGGGCACCAGCACCTCCACACTGCACCCCTGTAATACCTACTCCAGACCAGCAGAGGGGCCAACAGCACCCTCACACTGCACCCCTGTAATACCTACTCCAGACCAGCAGAGGGGGCAGCAGCACCTGCACCCCTGTAATACCTACTCCAGACCAGCAGAGGGGGCACCAGCACCCCCACACTGCACCAGTGTAATACCTACTCCAGACCAGCAGAGGGGGCACCAGCACCTCCACACTGCACCCCTGTAATACCTACTCCAGACCAGCAGAGGGGCACAACACACCCTCACACTGCACCCTGTAATACCTACTCCAGACCAGCAGAGGGCGGCAGCAGCACCTGCACCCCTGTAATACCTACTCCAGACCAGCAGAGGGGGCACCAGCACCCCCACACTGCACCCCTGTAATACCTACTCCAGACCAGCAGAGGGGGCACCAGCACCCCCACACTGCACCCCTGTAATACCTACTCCAGACCAGCAGAGGAGGCACCAGCACCCCCATACTGCACTCCCGTAATACCTACTCCAGACCAGCAGAGGGGGCAGCAGCACCTGCACACGGCACCCCTGTAATACCTACTCCAAACCAGTAGAGGGGGCACCGCACCCCCACACTGCACCCCTGTAATACCTACTCCACACCAGCAGAGGGGGCACCAGCACCCCACACTGCACCCCTGTAATACCTACTCCAGACCAGCAGAGGGGGCACCAGCACCCCCACACTGCACCCTGTAATACCTACTCCAGACCAGCAGAGGGGGCACCAGCAACCCCACACTGCACCCTGTAATACCTACTCCAGACCAGCAGAGGGGGCACAGCAACCCACACTGCACCCCTGTAATACCTACTCCAGACCAGCAGAGGGGGAACCAGCACCTCCACACTGCAGCAGACCAACAGAGGGGGCACCAGCACCTCCACCCCTGTAATACCTACTTCAGACCAGCAGAGGGGGCACCAGAACCTCCACTCCTGTAATACCTACTCCAGACCAGCAGAGGGGGCATCGGAACCTCCACCCCTGTAATACCTACTCCAGACCAGCAGAGGGGGCATTGGCACACTCACACTGCACCTCTGTAAAACCTACTCCAGACCAGCAGAGAGGGCACAGGTCCCTCCACACTGCACCCCTGTAATACCTACTCCAGACCAGCAGAGGGGGCACCAGCACCACACACACTGCACCCTGTAATACCTACTCCAGACCAGCAGAGGGGGCATCGGAACCTCCACCCCTGTAATACCTACTCCAGACCAGCAGAGGGGGCATTGGCACACTCACACTGCACCTCTGTAATACATACTCCAGACCAGCAGAGAGGGCACAGGTCCCTCCACACTGCACCCTGTAATACCTACTCCTGACCAGCAGAGGGGGCACCAGCACCACCACACTGCACCCCTGTAATACCTATCCCGACCAGCAGAGGGGGCACAGTCCTCCACACGCACCCTGTAATACCTACTGCAGACCAGCAGAGGGGGCACCGGCACCCCCACACAGCACCCTGTAATACCTACTCCAGACCAGCAGAGGGGGCACCAGCACCCCACACTGCACCCTGTAATACCTACTCCAGACCAGCAGAGGGGGCACAGCACCTGCCCCCTGTAATACCTACTCCAGACCAGCAGAGGGGCACCAGCACCCCACACTGCACCCCTGTAATACCTACTCCAAACCAGCAGAGGGGCACCGGCACCCCCACACTGAACCCTGTAATACCTACTCCACACCAGAGAGGGGGCACCAGCACCTCCACGCTGCACCCCTGTAATACCTACTCCAAACCAGCAGAAGGGGCACAGCACCCCACACTGCACCCCTGTAATACCTACTCCAGACCACAGAAGGGGCACCCGCACCCCCACACTGCACCTCTGTAATACCTACTCCAGACCAGCAGAAGGGGCACCAGCAACCCACACTGCACCCCTGTAATACCTACTCCAGACCGCAGAGGGGCACCAGCACCCCACACTGCACCCTGTAATACCTACTCCAGACCAGCAGAGGGGGCACAGCACCCCACACTGCACCCTGTAATACCTACTCCAGACCAGCAGAGGGGGCACCAGCACCCCCACACTGCACCCCTGTAATACCTACTCCAGACCAGCAGAGGGGGCACCAGCACCTCCACACTGCACCTCTGTAATACCTACTCCAGACCAGCAGAGGGGGAACCAGCACTTCCACACTGCAGCAGACCAACAGAGGGGGCACCAGCACCTCCACCTCTGTAATTCCTACTTCAGACAAGCAGAGGGGCACCAGAACCTCCACTCCTGTAATACCTACTCCACACCAGCAGAGGGGGCATCAGCACCTCCACACTGCACCCCTGTAATACCTACTCCAGACCAGCAGAGGGGGCATTGGCACACTCACACTGCACCTCTGTAATACCTACTCCAGACCAGCAGAGGGGGCACAGGTCCCTCCTGCAGACCAGCAGAGGGGGCACCAGCACCCCCACACTGCACCCCTGTAATACCTACTCCAGACCAGCAGAGCTGGCACCGGCACCCCACACACTTTGTAATACCGTATTCTGACCAGCAAAGGGAGCACCAACACCACACAAACCCTGTAATACCTTACTCTGACCAGCAGAGGGGGCACCAACACCACACAAACTGTAATACCTTACCCTGAGCAGCAGAGGGGGCACCAGCAACCCCACACTGCACCCCTGTAATACATATTCCAGACCAGCAGAGGGGGCACCAGCACCCCACACACCCTGTAATACCTTATTCTGACCAGCAGAGGGGGCACCAGCACCCCACACACCCTGTAATACCTTATTCTGAGCAGCAGAGCGAGCACTGCACCCCCGGAGCTGTTATATCTAGTCCTGAGCGCCTCCACACTGCCCCCATACAGGTCTCCCGCCATCCTGTAATACGCACCGCTGGCCAGCAGGGGTGTGAGAGCAGCAGCAGGGTCAGCAGGCAGCTCCTCCACCCTCTCATGACTCCCTGCACTGAGTGACATCAGGAGCCTCCTCGCGGCTGCCGGAATCCAGCACGGACCGAGCTCCGCCCACACTGATTTTACTGGTGGAGGCTTATGGGACTCTGAATTGGTCGGTCGGAATGTCAATCAATGTCGCTGACCGTACTGCACCTAATAGAGACGCAGTTCTCCTTCTGCGTACAATACTGAATGGGGCACACGCTTCACGATTAGTGATTCTGTCCCGCCCCTTGTATAGTACTGACCAATGGCTATCCAGGTTAGAAATTGACGAACCAATGAGAAATTGCCATTAGGTGAACTCGAGGCTTGAGGCGCAGGCTTTTGATATCCATGGCAACCGATATATCCTGCATGTTCTTGACAGTGGACCAATAGGAACGAACTGACAAAAGTCATCGCCCAATCAGCTGTTCCTTTACCCTCGTGTAGGGCGTGGCTTCCACTGTCACTCTCCATGGTGTTAGATCGGCCACGCCCCGAGGCGGTTGGAAGGTTCCGGAAGGTTTCCCGGTGCATTGTGGGAGCGGTGCCGGTTGTGTCCTGACACATCTGACAAGATGATGGTGAGTGACGGACAATCCGCCGCCATCCGGAGCGGGGCCGCGGCCGCCGGGACCGGGGAGGGAGAGCGGGACCCGCGCGGGGATGTGAGAGGCCCCAGAGGCCGGGGAGGGCGACATCTCCACACATGCGCCGCTGTCAGGCCGAGAGGGGGCGCTGTGCGGTGACCGCAACCCCTGTGTGCTGCTTATAGGGGCCCTACACTCCTGGCCCCTCCCCCCTGCTTATAGGGGCCCTCCACTCCTGCCCCTTCCCCACTGCTTATAGGGGCCCTCCACACCTGGCCCCTTCCCCCCTGCTTATAGGGGCCCTCCACTCCTGCCCCTTCCCCCGCTGTTATAGGGGCCCTCCACTCCTGCCCTTCCCCTACTGCTTATAGGGGCCCTCCACTCCTGCCCCTTCCCCACTGCTTATAGGGGCCCTCCACTACTGCCCCTTCCCCCACTGCTTATAGGGGCCCTCCACTCCTGCCCCTTCCCCACTGTTTATAGGGGCCCTCCACTCCTGCCCCTTCCCCCACTGCTTATAGGGGCCCTCCACTCCTGCCCCTCCCCCCTGCTTATAGGGGCCCTCCACTCCTGGCCCTTCCCCCTGCTTATAGGGGACCCTCCACTCACTGCCCCTTCCCCCACTGCTTATAGGGGCCCTCCACTCTTGGCCCCTTCCCCCTGCTTATAGGGGCCCTCCACTCCTGGCCCCTTCCCCCACTGCTTATAGGGGCCCTCCACTCCTGGCCCCTCCCCCCTGCTTATAGGGGCCCTCCACTCCTGCTCCTTCCCCCACTGCTTATAGGGGCCCTCCACTCCTGCCCCTCCCCCACTGCTTATAGGGGCCCTCCACTCCTGGCCCCTCCCCCTGCTTATAGGGGCCCTCCACTCCTGCCCCTTTCCCCCACTGCTTATAGGGGCCCTCCACTCCTGGCCCCTCCCCCTGCTTATAGGGGCCCTCCACTCCCTTGCCCCCCCCACACTGCTTATAGGGGCCCTCCACTCCTGGCCCCTCCCCCACTGCTTATAGGGGCCCTCCACTCCTGGCCCCTCCCCCACTGCTTATAGGGGCCCTCCACTCCTGCCCCTCCCCCACTGCTTATAGGGGCCCTCCACTCCTGCCCCTCCCCCATGCTTATAGGGGCCCTCCACTCCTGCCCCCTCCCCCACTGCTTATAGGGGCCCTCCACTACCTGCCCCTTCCCCCACTGCTTATAGGGGCCCTCCACTCCTGCCCCTCCCCACTGCTTATAGGGCCCTCCACTCCTGCCCCTCCCCCACTGCTTATAGGGGCCCTCCACTCCTGGCCCCTCCCCCCTGCTTATAGGGGCCCTCCACTCCTGGCCCCTCCCCCACTGCTTATAGGGGCCCTCCCCTGCTTATGGCCTCACCCTCCCCCCCGCTGCTATAGGGGCCCTCCACTCTGGCCCCTCCCCCACTGCTTATAGGGGCCCTCCACTCCTGGCCCCTCCCCCACTGCTTATAGGGGCCCTCCACTCCTGGCCCCTCCCCCCTGCTTATAGGGGCCCTCCACTCCTGGCCCCTCCCCCACTGCTTATAGGGGCCCTCCACTCCTGGCCCTCCCCCCTGCTTATAGGGGCCCTCCACTCTGCCCCTCTCCCCACTGCTTATAGGGGCCCTCCACTCCTGCCCCCTCCCCCACTGCTTATAGGGGCCCTCCACTCCTGGCCCCTCCCCCACTGCTTATAGGGGCCCTCCACTCCTGCCCCTTCCCCCACTGCTTATAGGGGCCCTCCACTCCTGCCCCTCCCCCACTGCTTATAGGGGCCCTCCACTCCTGCCCCCTCCCCCACTGCTTATAGGGGCCCTCCACTCCTGCCCCTTCCCCCACTGCTTATAGGGGCCCTCCACTCTGCCCCTCCCCCCTGCTTATAGGGGCCCTCCACTCCTGGCCCTCCCCCACTGCTTATAGGGGCCCTCCACTCCTGGCCCCTCCCCCACTGCTTATAGGGCCCTCCACTCCTGCCCCTCCCCCTGCTTATAGGGGCCCTCCACTCCTGCCCCTCCCCCACTGCTTATAGGGGCCCTCCACTCCTGGCCCCTCCCCCTGCTTATAGGGGCCCTCCACTCCTGGCCCCTCCCCCACTGCTTATAGGGGCCCTCCACTCCTGGCCCCTCCCCCACTGCTTATAGGGGCCCTCCACTCCTGGCCCCTCCCCCTGCTTATAGGGGCCCTCCACTCCTGCCCCTCCCCCACTGCTTATAGGGGCCCTCACTCCTGGCCCCTCCCCCACTGCTTATAGGGGCCCTCCACTCCTGCCCCTCCGCCGCATGCTTATAGGGGCCCTCCACTCCTGGCCCCTCCGCCCACTGCTTATAGGGGCCCTCCACTCCTGGCCCCTCCCCCACTGCTTATAGGGGCCCTCCACTCCTGGCCCCTCCCCCACTGCTTATAGGGGCCCTCCACTCCTGGCCCCTCCCCGCTGCTTATAGGGGCCCTCCACTCCTGGCCCCCTCCCCGCTGCTTATAGGGGCCCTCCACTCTGGCCCCTTCCCCCGCTGCTTATAGGGGCCCTCCACTCGGCCTCCGTGCTTATAGGGGCCCTCACTCCTGCCCCTCCCCGCTGCTTATAGGGGCCCTCCTACTGGCCCTGGCCCCGCTGCTTATAGGGGCCCTCCACTCCTGGCCCCTCCCCCGCTGCTTATAGGGGCCCTCCACTCCTGGCCCCTCCCCCACTGCTTATAGGGGCCCTCCACTCCTGGCCCCTCCCCACTGCTTATAGGGGCCCTCCACTCCTGGCCCCTCCCCCACTGCTTATAGGGGCCCTCCACTCCTGCCCCTTCCCCCCTGTTATAGGGCCCTCCACTCCTGCCCCTCCCCCCTGCTTATAGGGGCCCTCCACTCCTGGCCCCTCCCCCTGCTTATAGGGGCCCTCCACTCCTGGCCCCTCCCCCACTGCTTATAGGGGCCCTCCACTCCTGGCCCCTCCCCCCTGCTTATAGGGGCCCTCCACTCCTGGCCCCTCCCCCACTGCTTATAGGGGCCCTCCACTCCTGGCCCCTCCCCCACTGCTTATAGGGGCCCTCCACTCCTGGCCCCTCCCCCACTGCTTATAGGGGCCCTCCACTCCTGGCCCCTCCGCCGCTGCTTATAGGGGCCCTCCACTCCTGCCCCTTCCCCCGCTGCTTATAGGGGCCCTCCACTACTGGCCCCTCCCCCACTGCTTATAGGGGCCCTCCACTCCTGGCCCCTCCCCCCTGCTTATAGGGGCCCTCCACTCCTGCCCCTCCGCCGCTGCTTATAGGGGCCCTACCTCCTGGCCCCTCCCCCACTGCTTATAGGGGCCCTCCACTCCTGGCTCCTCCGCCGCTGCTTATAGGGGCCCTCCACTCCTGCCCCTTCCCCCCTGTTTATAGGGGCCCTCCACTCCTGGCCCCTCCCCCCTGCTTATAGGGGCCCTCCACTCCTGGCCCCTCCCCCCTGCTTATAGGGGCCCTCCACTCCTGGCCCCTCCCCCACTGCTTATAGGGGCCCTCCACTCCTGGCCCCTCCCCCACTGCTTATAGGGGCCCTCCACTCCTGGCCCCTCCCCCACTGCTTATAGGGGCCCTCCACTCCTGGCCCCTCCCCCACTGCTTATAGGGGCCCTCCACTCCTGCCCCCTCCCCCACTGCTTATAGGGGCCCTCCACTCCTGGCCCCTCCCCCCTGCTTATAGGGGCCCTCCACTCCTGCCCCTTCCCCCACTGCTTATAGGGGCCCTCACTCCTGGCCCCTCCCCACTGCTTATAGGGGCCCTCCACTCCTGCCCCTCCCCCTGCTTATAGGGGCCCTCCACTCCTGCCCTTCCCCCACTGCTTATAGGGGCCCTCCACTCCTGGCCCCTCCCCCTGCTTATAGGGGCCCTCCACTCCTGGCCCCTCCGCCGCTGCTTATAGGGGCCCTCCACTCTGCCCCTCCCCCACTGCTTATAGGGGCCCTCCACTCCTGGCCCCTCCCCGCTGCTTATAGGGGCCCTCCACTCCTGCCCCTCCCCCACTGCTTATAGGGGCCCTCCACTCTGCCCCTCCCCACTGCTTATAGGGGCCCTCCACTCCTGCCCCTCCCACTGCTTATAGGGGCCCTCCACTCCTGGCCCCTCCCCCCTGCTTATAGGGGCCCTCCACTCCTGGCCCCTCCCCCCTGCTTATAGGGGCCCTCCACTCCTGGCCCCTCCCCCCTGCTTATAGGGGCCCTCCACTCCTGGCCCCTCCCCCACTGCTTATAGGGGCCCTCCACTCCTGGCCCCTCCCCACTGCTTATAGGGGCCCTCCACTCCTGGCCCCTCCCCCACTGCTTATAGGGGCCCTCCACTCCTGGCCCTCCCCCACTGTTATAGGGGCCCTCCACTCCTGGCCCCTCCCCCCTGCTTATAGGGGCCCTCACACTCCTGGCCCCTCCCCCACTGCTTATAGGGGCCCTCCACTCCTGGCCCCTCCGCCGCTGCTTATAGGGGCCCTCCACTCCTGGCCCCTCCCCGCTGCTTATAGGGGCCCTCCACTCCTGCCCCTTCCCCCGCTGCTTATAGGGGCCCTCCACTCCTGCCCCTTCCCCGCTGCTTATAGGGCCCTCCACTCCTGGCCCCTCCCCCCTGCTTATAGGGGCCCTCCACTCCTGGCCCCTCCGCCGCTGCTTATAGGGGCCCTCCACTCCTGGCCCCTCCCCCGCTGCTTATAGGGGCCCTCCACTCCTGGCCCTCCCCGCTGCTTATAGGGGCCCTCCACTCCTGGCCCCTTCCCGCTGCTTATAGGGGCCCTCCACTCCTGCCCCTCCCCCACTGCTTATAGGGGCCCTCCACTCCTGCCCCTCCCCCACTGCTTATAGGGGCCCTCCACTCCTGGCCCCTCCCCCACTGCTTATAGGGGCCCTCCACTCCTGGCCCCTCCCCACTGCTTATAGGGGCCCTCCACTCCTGCCCCTCCCCCACTGCTTATAGGGGCCCTCCACTCCTGGCCCCTCCCCCACTGCTTATAGGGGCCCTCCACTCCTGCCCCTTCCCCCACTGCTTATAGGGGCCCTCCACTCTGCCCCCTCCCCCACTGCTTATAGGGGCCCTCCACTCCTGCCCCTCCCCCACTGCTTATAGGGGCCCTCCACTCCTGCCCCTTCCCCCACTGCTTATAGGGGCCCTCCACTCCTGGCCCCCCCCCACTGCTTATAGGGGCCCTCCACTCCTGGCCCCTCCCCCACTGCTTATAGGGGCCCTCCACTCCTGGCCCCTCCCCCACTGCTTATAGGGGCCCTCCACTCCTGGCCCCTCCCCCCTGCTTATAGGGGCCCTCCACTCCTGGCCCCTCCCCTGCTAGGGCCCTCCACTCCTGGCCCCTCCCACTGCTTATAGGGGCCCTCCACTCCTGGCCCCTCCCCCACTGCTTATAGGGGCCCTCCACTCCTGGCCCCTCCCCCACTGCTTATAGGGGCCCTCCACTCCTGGCCCCTCCCCCACTGCTTATAGGGGCCCTCCACTCCTGGCCCCTCCCCCACTGCTTATAGGGGCCCTCCACTCCTGGCCCCTCCGCCCTGCTTATAGGGGCCCTCCACTCCTGCCCTTCCCCCGCTGCTTATAGGGGCCCTCCACTCCTGCCCCTTCCCCGCTGCTTATAGGGGCCCTCCACTCCTGGCCCCTCCCCCGCTGCTTATAGGGGCCCTCCACTCCATGGCCCCTCCCCTGCTGCTTATAGGGGCCCTCCACTCCTGGCCCCTCCCCCGCTGCTTATAGGGGCCCTCCACTCTGGCCCCTCCCCGCTGCTTATAGGGGCCCTCCACTCCTGGCCCCTCCCGCGTGCTTATAGGGGCCCTCCACTCCTGGCCCCTCCCCTGCTGCTTATAGGGGCCCTCTACTCCTGGCCCCCCCGCTGCTTATAGGGGCCCTCCATCCTGGCTCCCGCTGCTTATAGGGCCCTCCACTCCTGGCCCCCCCGCTGCTTATAGGGGCCCTCCACTCCTGGCCCCTCCCCCGCTGCTTATAGGGGCCCTCCACTCCTGGCCCCTCCCCCGCTGCTTATAGGGGCTCTCCACCCCCCACTTGATCTATGCAGGGCTCCAATGATAAAGCAATGGCGGCTCTGCCGTGTCACCTGCTAGGAGCTGCGTCTGACATTTCTGTGTCTCTTGTGTGGAGACCCCCGTACATCTTTTATATGGGGGGTCCGGTGGAGGATTCTCGTGTTTTTCTTTTGGATTTTTTCTCTTGACTATTAATAATTCTGCTCTTTGTGTCATTGTCCTTTGTTGGGGCGGTCACTTCTCGTCTCTGCGGGGGGACGACGTGGTCTCCTGCTCCGAGCTGCGGTGTCTTTGGTCCACGTGTCGTCTCCATCGCTTTCTATTGCAGTTTTGTCGGTGCGGCTGTGACTGGTGATTTTGGGGTTTTCTTATTGGCCCCAGGCAGGGGCCCGAGGCTGCCAGTGACTGCGGTATGTACGAGGTTACCAGGCAGCATTGCTGCAGCCCATTGGAACCAGTGATGGCGGCAGCGGTTACGAGAGAGGCTGATAGGGCGCAGAGAGCGGAGGAGGAGCGGCAGCGGTCGCGAGAGAGACTGATAGGGCGCAGAGAGCGGAGGAGGAGCGGCAGCGGTCACGTGAGAGACTGATAGGGCGCAGAGAGGAGGAGGAGCGGCAGCTGTCACGAGAGGACTGATAGGGCGCAGAGAGCGGAGGAGGAGCGGCAGCGGTCACGAGAGAGACTGATAGGGGCAGAGACGGAGGAGGAGCGGCAGCAGTCACGTGAGAGACTGATAGGGCGCAGAGAGCGAAGGAGGAGCGGCAGCAGTCACGTGAGAGACTGATAGGGGAAGCGAGGAGGAGCGGCAGCTGTCACGAGAGAGACTGATAGGGCGGGGAACGAGCTGTACGAGAGGACTGAAGGAGAGCAGGAGCGGCAGCGGTCACGAGAGGGACTGATAGAGGGCGCAGAGAGCGGAGGAGGAGCGGCAGCTGTCACGAGAGAGACTGATAGGGCGCAGAGAGCGGAGGAGGAGCTGCAGCAGTCACGGAGAGACTGATAGGAGCGAGAAGGCGAGGCAGCGTCACGCAGAGAGAACTGATAGGGCGCAGAGAGCGAAGGAGGAGCGGCAGCGGCACGAAGAGACTGATAGGGAGCGGAGGAGGAGCGGCAGCTGTCACGAGAGAGACTGATAGGGCGCAGAGAGCGGAGGAGGAGCGGCGCAGCGGTCACGAGAGGACTGATAGGGGCGCAGAGAGCGGAGGAGGAGCGGCAGCTGTCACGAGAGACTGATAGGGCGCAGAGAGCGGAGGAGGAGCGCAGCGGTCACGAGAGACTGAAGGGAGGGGAGAGGAGTGGCAGCTGTCACGAGAGAGACTGATGGTGAGAGAACGGAGGAGGAGCGGCAGCGGTACAGAGAAGGGACTGATAGGGAGCGGAGGAGGAGCGGCAGCTGTCACGAGAGAGACTGATAGGGCGCAGAGAGCGGAGGAGGAGCGGCAGCGTCCGAGAGGGACTGATAGGGCGCAGAGAGCGAGGAGGACGGCAGGGCACGGGACTGAAGAGCGGTCACGAGAGAGACTGATAGGGCGCAGAGAGCGGGGAGGAGCAGCAGCGGTCACGAGAGACTGATAGGGAGAGCGGAGGAGGAGGGCAGCTGTCACGAGAGAGACTGATAGGGGCAGAGAGTGGAGAGGAGCGGCAGTGGTCACGAGAGGGACTGATAGGGAGCGGAGGAGGAGTGGCAGCTGTCACGAGAGAGACTGATAGGGAGCGGAGGAGGAGCGCAGCGGTCACGTGAAAGACTGATATGGCGCAGAGAGCGGAGAAGGAGCTGCAGCGGTCACGAGAGGGACTGATAGGGAGCGGAGGAGGAGCGGCAGCGGTCACGAGAGAGACTGATAGGGCGCAGAGAGCGGAGGAGGAGCAGCAGCGGTCACGAGAGACTGATAGGGCGCAGAGAATGGGGTAGGAGCGGCAGCGGTCGCGAGAGAGTCTGATAGGGCGAAGGAGGAGCGGCAGCGGTCACGAGAGAGACTGATAGGGCGCAGAGAGCGGAGGAGGAGCGGCAGCGGTCACGAGAGAGACTGATAGGGCGCGGAGGAGGAGCGGCAGCGGTCACGAGAGAGACTGATAGGGCGCAGAGAGCGGAGGAGGAGCAGCAGCGGTCCAGGAGGGGAGCTCTGATCTCTTACATTAAGGCTTGTGTCCACTGCTTTATCATTGTCCTATCCAGGATAGGTCATCAATGTCTGACCGGTCAGGGTCCGGCAGTTGGTGGCCTCCGGCAATCTTCTGATAGTTGCGATGGCTGATGTGCAGTACCCAGCCACGGCCACTATGAGAAGACGGCCAGCTCCACGAGTGAGTATTTCGGGCCGGTGACCGCCGCCAGCCGAAGTGTTGACCTAACCCGCTATAGGTCATCAGTGATGGAGTAGACAACCATTAAGGGGTTGTCCGGCAGTCGGTGACCCCTGCACAGGTCCTCTTACATCTGGAGGTTTTGTGAGTGAATATTTCAGGTTCACCATATTGTACAATGTATAGAGCTCTACACGGGGAGCAGCAGCACATACGGGCTCAGTGGCCCCACCGGGCAGTGGTACGCTGAGAGCAGGCACAATGAGGAGACGAGCAGCGCTACCAGTGCCTGGGTGAGCCGGCCAAGACCATGGCACTTCCGGCAATTGTGGATCCTGAGCCCTGGACGTGCCGACATTACTTAACAGGAAAGTGGTCAGTGGAGTCCTGCAGGGACCCCGCAATATTCATAGACACCGGCCCGGGGTCAGCTGCGCTCCTGTACAGCAGTGCAGCACAACGACACCTACTACTATTACACACAGTACCGCCACGCACACTACTAATACCGCTGCTACAGCGAGTACTATACACTGCACAAATAATACCACCACTGTGACTCTACTGCTATACGGGACACAGAATGCTGTGTCTACTGCTATACAATGAGCAAATAATACCGCCACTGTGACACAACTGCTACATACTGGACACAATGCTGATACTACTGCTATACAATGTGCAAATAATACTGCCACTGTGACACAACTGCTACATACCGGACACAGAATGCTGACACTACTGCTATACAATGAGCAAATAATACCGCCACTGTGACACAACTGCTACATACCGGACACAGAATGCTGACACTACTGCTATACAATGTGCAAATAATACCGCCACTGTGACACCAACTGCTACATACCGGACACAGAATGCTGACACTACTGCTATACAATGTGCAAATAATACGCCACTGTGACACAACTGCTACATACCGGACACAGAATGCTGACACTACTGCTATACAATGAGCAAATAATACCGCCACTGTGACACAACTGCTACATACTGGACACAGAATGCTGACACTACTGCTATACAATGTGCAAATAATACCGCCACTGTGACACAACTGCTACATACCGGACACAGAATGCTGACACTACTGCTATACAATGAGCAAATAATACCGCCACTGTGACACAACTGCTACATACTGGACACAGAATGCTGATACTACTGCTATACAATGTGCAAATAATACTGCCACTGTGACACAACTGCTACATACCGGACACAGAATGCTGACACTACTGCTATACAATGTGCAAATAATACCGCCACTGTGACACAACTGCTACATACCGGACACAGAATGCTGTGTCTACTGCTATACAATGAGCAAATAATACCGCCACTGTGACACAACTGCTACATACTGGACACAGAATGCTGATACTACTGCTATACAATGTGCAAATAATACCGCCACTGTGACACAACTGCTACATACTGGACACAGAATGCTGATACTACTGCTATACAATGTGCAAATAATACCGCCACTGTGACACAACTGCTACATACTGGACACAGAATGCTGACAGTACTGCTATACAATGAGCAAATAATACCGCCACTGTGACACAACTGCTACATACCGGACACAGAATGCTGATACTACTGCTATACAATGAGCAAATAATACCGCCACTGTGACACAACTGCTACATACTGGACACAGAATGCTGACAGTACTGCTATACAATTGAGCAAATAATACCGCCACTGTGAGACAACTGCTACATACTGGACACAGAATGCTGATACTACTGCTATACAATGTGCAAATAATACTGCCACTGTGACACAACTGCTACATACGGACACAGAATGCTGACACTACTGCTATACAATGTGCAAATAATACCGCCACTGTGACACAACTGCTACATACCGGACACAGAATGCTGTGTCTACTGCTATACAATGAGCAAATAATACCGCCACTGTGACACAACTGCTACATACCGGACACAAATGCTGACACTACTGCTATACAATGAGCAAATAATACCGCCACTGTGACACAACTGCTACATACTGGACACAGAATGCTGACACTACTGCTATACAATGTGCAAATAATACCGCCACTGTGACACAACTGCTACATACCGGACACAGAATGCTGACACTACTGCTATACAATGAGCAAATAATACCGCCACTGTGACACAACTGCTACATACTGGACACAGAATGCTGACACTACTGCTATACAATGTGCAAATAATACCGCCACTGTGACACAACTGCTACATACCGGACACAGAATGCTGACACTACTGCTATACAATGAGCAAATAATACCGCCACTGTGACACAACTGCTACATACGGACACAGAATGCTGATACTACTGCTATACAATGTGCAAATAATACTGCCACTGTGACACAACTGCTACATACGGACACAGAATGCTGACACTACTGCTATACAATGTGCAAATAATACCGCCACTGTGACACAACTGCTACATACCGGACACAGAATGCTGGTCTACTGCTATACAATGAGCAAATAATACCGCCACTGTGACACAACTGCTACATACTGGACACAGAATGCTGATACTACTGCTATACAATGTGCAAATAATACCGCCACTGTGACACAACTGCTACATACTGGACACAGAATGCTGATACTACTGCTATACAATGTGCAAATAATACCGCCACTGTGACACAACTGCTACATACTGGACACAGAATGCTGACTAGTACTGCTATACAATGAGCAAATAATACCGCCACTGTGACACAACTGCTACATACCGGACACAGAATGCTGAAGTACTGCTATACAATGAGCAAATAATACCGCCACTGTGACACAACTGCTACATACTGGACACAGAATGCTGACAGTACTGCTATACAATGAGCAAATAATACCGCCACTGTGACACAACTGCTACATACTGGACACAGAATGCTGAACTACTGCTATACAATGTGCAAATAATACGCCACTGTGACACAACTGCTACATACCGGACACAGAATGCTGATCATACTGCTATACAATGTGCAAATAATACCGCCACTGTGACACAACTGCTACATACCGGACACAGAATGCTGTGTCTACTGCTATACAATGAGCAAATAATACCGCCACTGTGACACAACTGCTACATACCGGACACAAATGCTGACACTACTGCTATACAATGAGCAAATAATACCGCCACTGTGACACAACTGCTACATACCGGACACAGAATGCTGACACTACTGCTATACAATGTGCAAATAATACCGCCACTGTGACACAACTGCTACATACGGACACAGAATGCTGAACTACTGCTATACAATGTGCAAATAATACCGCCACTGTGACACAACTGCTACATACTGGACACAGAATGCTGACACTACTGCTATACAATGTGCAAATAATACCGCCACTGTGACACAACTGCTACATACCGGACACAGAATGCTGACACTACTGCTATACAATGAGCAAATAATACCGCCACTGTGACACAACTGCTACATACTGGACACAGAATGCTGACACTACTGCTATACACTGTGTTCCAAATTATTATGCAAATATTTTCTCAGATTTTCCCAAATTACCTATATGAATTGCAGTCATTGTAATTTTCCAGTCAATAACTATTAGAGACAATTGAAAGGTTTTTGTAACAACTGCCTATGATAACAGTATATTTTTTATAAAATAAAACACTCAAACTGCACTCACAATGCATGTTCCAAATTATTATGCCCCAGCAGTTTTCAACCTTTTCATTTTAATAAAGAACAAATAAATGGTATTTGTGAAATTATAAGCATTAGCAGGTTCTTACAAACTGAAATCAAACAGTTTTCAACTCAAAACCTTATTCCAAGTGATGTTCCATTTGCACATAGGACCCCTTGTTGGAAAGGAGCTTCTGAACTCTCTCCTCCATTGAATTTGTCAGGTTTTGGATGGTTTCTGCTTCAATTGTTTTGCATGAGGACAGAATACCCTCCCAGAGCTGTTGCTTAGATGTGAACTGCCTCCCGCCATCATAGACACCCTTTGATGATGCTCCAGAGGTTCTCAATGGGGTTTAGGTCAGGGGAGCATGGGGGCCACACCATAAGTTTGTCCCCTTTTATAGCAGCCAGAGATGCAGATGTGTTATGTGCAGCATGAGACGGTGCATTATCATGCATGAAAATGATCTTGCTGCGGAATGCACGGTTCTTCTTCTTGAACCATCGCAGGAAGTGCTGTTTGAGAAACTCAACATACACTATGGAGTTCATCTTTACCCCTTCAGGGATCCTAAAGGGGCCGCCAATCTCTCTCCCCATGATTCCAGCCCAAAACATTACTCCACCTCCTCCTTGTTGGCGCCGTAGCCGTGTTTGCATGGGGTGTCCATCAACCAGCCATCCTTCTCTCCATCCATCTGGACCATCGAGCGTTGCACGGCACTCATCGGTGAACAAAACAGTTTTGAAGTCAGTCTTCATGTATTGTTTGGCCACTGGAGCCGGTTCTGCTTGTGTGCAGTGGATAGAGGAGGTCGACAGGATGGCTTACGCACAGCTGCAAACCTCTGAAGGACCCTGCATCTTGTTGTTCGGGGGATGTTGGAGGCACCAGCAGCTTCAAAAACTTGTCTGCTGCTATGACAAGGCTTTTTTGCGGCTGCTCTTTTAACCTGACGTAATTGCCTGTAGGAAAGAGTCCTCAATTTTCCCTTATCAGCAGCACACGTGTGTACTGCGAATCAGCTACATACTTCTTGATTGTGCGATGATCACGATGAAGTGTCTTGGCAATGTTGATTGTAGTCATGCCTTGACCTAAACACTCCACAATTTGTTGCTTCTCAGCAGCCGACACATCCTTTTTCTTTCCCATTTTGGCAGAAAATGTAGGCTGCTTAATAATGTGGGACAGCCTTCTTAAGTAGTCTTGCCTTTCATTGGACACACCTGCAAACTAATTAGCACAGGTGTCTGCAATTGCTTACAGTGATATAAAGAGCCCTGACACACATCACCATCAATAAGTTTACCTGACAAACAAAAAAATTCTTACCTTATCACTCCTAAACAATTTTTGCATAGTAATTTGGAATACAGTGTATACCGGACACAGAATGCTGACACTACAGCTATACAATGTGCAAATAATACCACCACTGTGACACTACTGCTATATACCGGACACAGTGCTGTCACTACTGCTATACACTGTACAAATACTGCCACAGTGACGCTACTGCTATATACCGAACACAGAATTCTGACACTACTGCTATATACTGCACAAGTAATACCGCCACTGTGATCCTACTGCTATATACCGGACACAGAATTCAGACACTACTACTATATACTGCACAAATAATACTGCCACTGTGATCCTACTGCTATATACCGGACACAGAATTCTGACACTACTGCTATACGATGTGCAAATAATACCGCCACTGTGATCTTACTGCTACCTTATATACCGGACACAGAATTCTGACACTACTGCTATATACTGCACAAATAGTACCGCCACTGTGATCCTACTGCTACCTTATATACCGGACACAGAATTCTGACACTACTGCTATACACTGCACAAATAATACCGCCACTGTGACACTACTGCTATACACTGCACAAATAATACCACCACTGTGACACTACTGCTATACACTGCACAAATAATACCGCCACTGTGACGCTACTGCTACTACCGTATACATCCTGTTGAAGAACCCTGCTGTCGGCCGTTGCTCGGTGCGGCTGATACCAGGGAGCAGTTCAGCCGCTTGCTGTGTCCTGAGGGCAGATGGATGATGTGGAGCTTCGTCGCTGGTTGTCCGTCTCTGATCCGTGTACAGAACGGATGATGGTGGTAGTTGTCCGACTATGATGTGTTGTCCACTGCATCATGTCTGTATTATTCTGTGTGGGCTGTGGTGTGGACGCGTGGTCATGCCGACTGTCCCCGGGCGCGCTCCTGCCGACTGTCCCCGGGCGAGCTCCTGCCGACTGTCCCAGGGCGCGCTCCTGCTGACTGTCCCCGGGCGCGCTCCTGCCGACTGTCCCCGGGCGCGCTCCTGCCGACTGTCCCGGCCCTCCGCGACGTCCCCGGCGCTCCTGCCGACTGTCCCCCGGGCGCGCTCCTGCCGACTGTCCCCCGGGCGCGCTCCTGCCGACTGTCCCCCGGCGCGCTCCTGCCGACTGTCCCCCGGCGCGCTCCTGCCTACTGTCCCCCGGGCGCGCTCCTGCCGACTGTCCCCCGGGCGCGCTCCTGCCGACTGTCCCCCGGGCGCGGTCTGCTTCTTACCATGCAGCGGGCACTCACCCCGTGTGACGTTGTCTTCCTCCCGCAGCCTACTCCAGTCATCCTCCTTAAAGAAGGCACAGACACATCTCAGGGCGTCCCGCAGCTCGTCAGCAACATCAATGCCTGCCAGGTGATCGCGGAGGCCGTGCGCACCACCCTGGGCCCACGGGGCATGGACAAGCTCATCGTGGATGACAGAGGTGAGTGCGCCATGGCAGTGCCCACCTGCCCTTTATCATCCCTGACATTGTGCCACAAGGGTCTGAGGCCGCGAGTCTCCGCGCACAGGGAGTTCCCTCCCCTCACCCCATATTGTGTATCGCAGGGAAAGCCACGATTTCCAATGATGGCGCCACAATCCTGAAGCTCCTGGATGTCGTCCATCCTGCAGCCAAGACCCTGGTAGACATCGCCAAGTCCCAGGATGCCGAGGTAACGCAGTTCAGCCCTGGGGGGTCCGGCACTTCTGCGGACGAGGCTTCTAACGAGACCCCTCTACACATAACAGGTGGGTGACGGCACCACGTCCGTGACGCTGCTGGCAGCCGAGTTCATGAAGCAGGTGAAGCCCTACGTGGAGGAGGGGCTGCACCCACAGGTCATCATCCGAGCGTACCGCACCGCCACCCAGCTGGTGAGTAGCCGATCATCCCCCGGTATCAGGCTGTGCACTCGGGATTATATGCAGCATATACCACAATATCAGGGCTGTGCACTCGGGATTATATACAGCATATCCCCCGGTATCAGGGCTGTGCGCTCGGGATTATATGCAGCATATCCCCAGGTATCAGGGCTGTGCACTCGGGACTATATGCAGCATATCCCCCGGTATCAGGGCTGTGCACTCGGGACTATATGCCGCATATCCCCCGGTATCAGGGCGTGACTCGGGATTATATGCAGCATATCCCCCGGTATCAGGGCCGTGTACTCGGGATTATATCAGTATGTCCCCTGGTATCAGGGCCGTGTACTCTGGGATTATATACAGCATACCCCCCAGTATCAGGGCTGTGTACTCTGCATTATATACAGCATACCCCCCAGTATCCGGGCTGCGTACTCTGCATTATATACAGCATATCCCCAGTATCAGGGCCGTGTACTCTGCATTATATACAGCATATCCCCCAGTATCAGGGCCGTGTACTCTGATTATTTATACAGCATACCCCCCAGTATCAGGGCTGTGTACTCTGCATTATATACAGCATATCCCCCAGTATCAGGGCCGTGTACTCTGCATTATATACAGCATACCCCCAGTATCCGGGCTGTGTACTCTGCATTATATACAGCATATCCCCCAGTATCAGGGCCGTGTACTCTGCATTATATACAGCATACCCCCAGTATCCGGGCTGTGTACTCTGCATTATATACAGATATCCCCCAGTATCAGGGCTGTGTACTCTGCATTATATACAGCATATCCCCCAGTATCAGGGCCGTGTACTCTGCATTATATACAGCATACCCCCCAGTATCCGGGCTGTGTACTCTGCATTATATACAGCATACCCCCATTATCCGGGCTGTGTACTCTGCATTATATACAGCATACCCCCCAGTATCCGGGCTGTGTACTCTGCATTATATACAGCATATCCCCCAGTATCGGGGCGTGTACTCTGCATTATATACAGCATACCCCCAGTATCCGGGCTGTGTACTCTGCATTATATACAGCATAACCCCACGTATCCGGGCTGTGTACTCTGCATTATATACAGCATACCCCCAGTATCCGGGCTGTGTACTCTGCATTATATACAGCATACCCCCCAGTATCCGGGCTGTGTACTCTGCATTATATACAGCATACCCCCCAGTATCCGGGCTGTGTACTCTGCATTATATACAGCATATCCCCCAGTATCAGGGCTGTGTACTCTGCATTATATACAGCATACCCCCAGTATCAGGGCTGTGTACTCTACATTATATACAGCATACCCCCTAGTATCCGGCTGTGTACTCTGCATTATATACAGCATACCCCCAGTATCCGGGCTGTGTACTCTGTATTATATACAGCATATCCCCCAGTATCAGGGCGTGTACTCTGCATTATATACAGCATACCCCCCAGTATCCGGGCTGTGTACTCTGCATTATATACAGCATACCCCCAGTATCCGGGCTGTGTACTCTGCATTATATACAGCATACCCCCAGTATCGGGCTGTGTACTCTGCATTATATACAGCATATCCCCCAGTATCCGGGTTGTGTACTCTGCATTATATACAGCATATCCCCCAGTATCAGGGCGTGTACTCTGCATTATATACAGCATATCCCCCGGTATCAGGGCTGTGTACTCTGCATTATATACAGCATATCCCCCAGTATCAGGGCTGTGTACTCTGCATTATATACAGCATACCCCCCAGTATCCGGGCTGTGTACTCTGCATTATATACAGCATATCCCCCAGTATCAGGGCTGTGTACTCTGCATTATATACAGCATATCCCCCGTATCAGGGCTGTGTACTCTGCATTATATACAGCATATCCCCCAGTATCAGGGCTGTGTACTCTGCATTATATACAGCATACCCCCCAGTATCGGGCTGTGTACTCTGCATTATATACAGCATACCCCCCAGTATCCGGGCTGTGTACTCTGCATTATATACAGCATATCCCCCAGTATCAGGGCGTGTACTCTGCATTATATACAGCATATCCCCCGGTATCCGGGCTGTGTACTCTGCATTATATACAGCATATCCCCCGGTATCAGGGCTGTGTACTCTGCATTATATACAGCATACCCCCCAGTATCGGGCTGTGTACTCTGCATTATATACAGCATCCCCCAGTATCAGGGCCGTGTACTCTGCATATATACAGCATACCCCCAGTATCAGGGCTGTGTACTCTGCATTATATACAGCATATCCCCCAGTATCAGGGCCGTGTACTCTGCATTATATACAGCATATCCCCCAGTATCAGGGCTGTGTACTCTGCATTATTATACAGCATATCCCCCGTATCAGGGCTGTGTACTCTGCATTATATACAGCATACCCCCGGTATCCGGGCCGTGTACTCTGCATTATATACAGCATATCCCCCAGTATCAGGGCGTGTACTCTGCATTATATACAGCATACCCCCCAGTATCCGGGTGTGTACTCTGCATTATATACAGCATATCCCCCGAGTATCAGGGCTGTGTACTCTGCATTATATACAGCATACCCCCCAGTATCCGGGCTGTGTACTCTGCATTATATACAGCATACCCCCAGTATCGGGCTGTGTACTCTGCATTATATACAGCATATCCCCCCAGTATCAGGGCTGTGTACTCTGCATTATATACAGCATACCCCCCAGTATCAGGGCTGTGTACTCTGCATTATATACAGCATATCCCCCGTATCAGGGCCGTGTACTCTGCATTATATACAGCATACCCCCCAGTATCCGGGCTGTGTACTCTGCATTATATACAGCATACCCCCCAGTATCAGGGCTGTGTACTCTGCATTATATACAGCATATCCCCCGGTATCAGGGCTGTGTACTCTGCATTATATACAGCATACCCCCCAGTATCGGGCTGTGTACTCTGCATTATATACAGCATATCCCCCGGTATCAGGGCTGTGTACTCTGCATTATATACAGCATACCCCCCAGTATCCGGGCTGTGTACTCTGCATTATATACAGCATACCCCCAGTATCCGGGCTGTGTACTCTGCATTATATACAGCATATCCCCCAGTATCAGGGCCGTGTACTCTGCATTATATACAGCATATCCCCCAGTATCAGGGCCGTGTACTCTGCATTATATACAGCATACCCCCCAGTATCAGGGCTGTGTACTCTGCATTATATACAGCATATCCCCCAGTATCAGGGCCGTGTACTCTGCATTATATACAGCATATCCCCCAGTATCAGGGCCGTGTACTCTGCATTATATACAGCATATCCCCCAGTATCAGGGCGTGTACTCTGCATTATATACAGCATATCCCCCGGTATCGGGCTGTGTACTCTGCATTATATACAGCATACCCCCCAGTATCGGGCCGTGTACTCTGCATTATATACAGCATATCCCCCAGTATCAGGGCGTGTACTCTGCATTATATACAGCATACCCCCCAGTATCCGGGCTGTGTACTCTGCATTATATACAGCATATCCCCCGGTATCAGGGCTGTGTACTCTGCATTATATACAGCATACCCCCAGTATCCGGGCTGTGTACTCTGCATTATATACAGCATATCCCCCGTATCAGGGCTGTGTACTCTGCATTATATACAGCATACCCCCCAGTATCCGGGTTTTGTACTCTGCATTATATACAGCATATCCCCCAGTATCAGGGCCGTGTACTCTGCATTATATACAGCATACCCCCCAGTATCCGGGCTGTGTACTCTGCATTATATACAGCATACCCCCAGTATCCGGGCTGTGTACTCTGCATTATATACAGCATACCCCCCAGTATCGGGCTGTGTACTCTGCATTATATACAGCATACCCCCCAGTATCAGGGCTGTGTACTCTACATTATATACAGCATACCCCCCAGTATCAGGGCTGTGTACTCTCATTATATACAGCATACCCCCAGTATCAGGGCTGTGTACTCTGCATTATATACAGCATATCCCCCAGTATCAGGGCCGTGTACTCTGCATTATATACAGCATACCCCCCAGTATCAGGGCCGTGTACTCTACATTATATACAGCATACCCTCCAGTATCAGGGCGTGTACTCTACATTATATACAGCATATCCCCCGGTATCAGGGCTGTGTACTCTACATTATATACAGCATACCCCCCAGTATCAGGGCTGTGTACTCTGCATTATATAAACCATACTCCCCGGTATCAGAGCCGTGAGCTCGGGATTATATACAGCATACCCCCAGTATCAGAACTATCTTCTGCACTCCATCTCTTCTGTTGTACTGCAGACTTTGGAGCTCTGTAATTTTCATGTTTTCTTTCAGGCCGTCAATAAAATTAAGGAACTTTCTGTAACCGTGAAGAAGGAGGACAAAGAGTAAGTGTCCGTCGTTCTCTACTACATGGAATCTGATGCCTGTCATGTTCTAAATTTACCATTTCAGCTTCAGATGAAGGAAGGGAGACACACTAGTAATGACTAGTGGGTAGGCGGAGCCCAGATAGGATTGACACCTCAGATTATAAAGAGTGTTGACCGGCCCCTCCAGCTCGGGCTCCTCCTACTCAGCTCTCCAGTCTAAAATTTGAGGTCTCAGAGGATAGTCGCTGCTGGAAGCAGCTCCTCAGAAAACTTTATTATTTTTTATCGGACAAGAGACTTGGATCACCAGAAGTGGTCTAGAGGTCTCAGGGGTCTCAGAGCTGCTGGACCCCAACCTCTCCCTTGGCGGATCTGTATTACCCTAATGGTGGTCCCTGCAGAACCCTGCCGGCCCGGGGGGATGAGGATAGCTTCCCTGGCGGGGGCGCAAACCGCGCTGCAGGGGTCACTGCGTCCCCCGCCCTGGGGGGGAAGCGATGGGCATAGCGCCAGAAACCCCTGGGGGTCACTGTGGCGCTTTCGGCTGGTGAGTACTCCACATGTTCATATGTGTTTGAGTGTTTTCAGCGACTGCTGCGGCAGTCACTGTTACAGTGCAGGTGACTGTGTGTGTTTTTTTGTTGTCCGCAGTTGGATGCCTGCAGGACGGGGACCGGGACGGAGAACGGGGGAGTCCCGCGCTTTTTTTGAAGCCGGCGGGGGGCGTGGCTTAGCATTTCCCGGGCAGGAAGCGCTTCTGCCCTTCTCTTCTGGCTTCATCCTCAGCGCAGCGGCCATTACAGCGCTTCGGGCTCCTCTTTCTCCGCTCCTCCCGTACTTAGAAAAAAGCAGCACCGCAAAGCACAGTGAGTAGCTTCTGCCTATCAGGGCAGAAGCTTACGAATTCCTCACCCCGCAGCGCAGGGCACTGTCCTGGGTTTTCTGGCACACTGAACGCCGCTAAAATCACATACAGCCTTCTTTGTGATGCGCAGAATAGCGCTATATTTTAGCGATTTTTTTTTTTGTTTAGTGTGGTATAATTTTCAGGATTGTACTGTCTGCAACTGCTACCTCATAAGAGGCGCCTGGAGCTCGCACACCCGTTACATCAATACAGGTTGTGGGGAGCTTGTGACTTTAACCCCTTCTTAGGCGGTTAACCCTTCACTGGGCAGCTGGGGTAGCTCTTTCCTTAGGAGCTTAACCCTTCAGCGTTCGTTTTTGTTTCTTTGAGAAACCACACTTTTCTAGTTACTGACAGGTTTTGCCTGCCATTGTACTGTGTGAGGACATGTCAGATCAGGACCCAGGTGCGGACCGTCACCCAGCTCCGCTACAAGATCAGTCTCGCGTATCTGACACGCAGACCTCGACTGCGTCAAGCGCAGCAGTCGGAGGCCCCAGTGATGTCAAAATTGAGGCCCTCACTCGTTCTATTGATGGCCTGTTTAATCTTATAGGCTATTGGGTGTCAGCCGGATCTTCTCATGGCAGGAAGAGACGCAGGCAGGTGCCTTCTTTTCTATGTAGCGACTCAGAGAACTCTGGTATAGACTTTTCTCCTTCCAGTTCGGGAGGTATATCCGATTCGGATAAAGAGGATCGGCAAAGGCACTCTGCTTCTTTCTCCTTCGTCTCATTGGGAGACACAGGACTGTGGGTGTATGCTACTGCTGCTAGAAGGCTGACACTAAGTAAATATAAAAAAAGGTTAGCTCCTCCTCCGCCGTATACACCTCAGCACTGGCCGCAGGCAAACCCAGTTTATGCTTAGTGTCTCATGGAGGCACACGTCTGTTTTGTTCAGACCATTTTTTTTTTTTCCCACGATATTGAGACAGGGGCGACGGACCCTTTTGAAGGGGTCCGATCTCCCCAAACCATCAACGGGCGAGCACGTGGAGTGAAGCCTCCACGTATCCTTTCCCGCTACGTGGGATATGAGTGCCGGACTTAGCCCTGACCACCCTAGGGTAGTGAAACCCTGGGCTGTACAGAGGCAGGAGGAAGTCCGTGCGGCCCCCACTGCTCCACCAATGCTAGACTGCGGTGCTGCAAGGCGGCGGACAGTCCCTCTCCTCACCTCCTGAAGGGGTGATGGAGTTAGGGTGCCTGCACTGTCCTCTTTTTCTCCTGCCTGGAGAGTTCCCTCTAAGGGAAATTGTTTGCCCACCTGCGAGTTCTGGAGCCTGGAGGAGAACGTTGATGTGGCGTCTGATCAGCTGGCTGCAGCCAGGCAGGACACGCTGGGAGTCCGTCTTGCGCCTTCCCCCACAGGATTGCGTCATCTCCGGGACCGCCCCCCTATTTCCTGGCACTGCTGGGCCTCAGGTAAAATTTAGTCCCTGGCCTCGGCCGGAGACCGGGCCTGGGACGATAACTTGGCGCCAGGCTTGGGGCTGGCCGCGGTCTTGAGCTCCGCCTCCGGCGGCGGTAGCTCCGGCGGGCCCGCCCTCATTCCTTCGGGCGGCCTCCGCCGGAAATTTAGGCTGAGGCTTCGGCCGGTGCTAGGCCGCGGCCGAAATTTAGTCCCCGGCTTGGTTCGGGGACTAGGCCGCAACCGGAAATTAGGCCCCGACATCAGCTGACGCTAAACCACGCCCTTGTTCTCTCCTTCCAAGGCTGGACTATTTCAGGCGCTCCTCCCTGAAGGGGAAGCGCCGTTTTTTGAAACCTGGCTGTCAGATTGTGCTCTGAGTGGGGATACAGATCTGGGGTAGGTGCTGTTACCGCCAGCTTGGCTGTTCCGCTTAGCTGCTCTCCTCAGCGCTTCTTTGCTCCTCCAGTACCACAGCCTCATTTAAAACTAGTGCTGCAGGGAAGGGTATTGTGACAGATCCACTATGTCCAGAAGGGCCAAGATCCATACGTTGCTATATACCGCATGCATTGCTTGTAGGTCACCTTTTCCGCATGCCCAGGTTAATCGGGTCTGCGAGGCTTGTGATTCCGAACGGGCTCAGGAGCCCTCACCCATAGCTGAGCCCAATGCGTCAGGTCCTCCTGAATGGGCCTTGTCTCTGTCGCAGTCTATGGTGTCATTAACAAGAGCGATTGAGTCCCTTCAAGCTCCCGATAGGAGCAGGAACAGTGGTTCATCCGTATTGGTTGCGGCTCAGGAACCTCCGGCCTGCAGGGGCCGCGCTCTCACCAGGCAGACGCAGGGGAAACGAACCCATACTGCGTCGCCTATGCCGACCGGGGCCTCGGCATCTATCAGTTCCGTTTCTCGCTCTCCCTCACCTTCGGAAGCGAGTGATCAATATTCGGATTCTGAGTCTGAAGGGTCCCTCAATCTAGAGGCCCCGAATTGTCAGGAGACATTGACAGTCTTATAGAAGCTGTCAATCAATCCCTGGGAGTGGACGA
Organism: Oophaga sylvatica; assembly: GCA_033576555.1. NCBI lineage: Eukaryota > Metazoa > Chordata > Amphibia > Anura > Dendrobatidae > Oophaga > Oophaga sylvatica. The sequence continues at coordinate 59,031 of JARQOD010000493.1, forward strand.
CGAATCCACTTTGACTTCGGGTCATAAGGTGTCCTTCAAAAGAGCCAGACAGACTCATAAGGTCTTTGGTTCTCATCCTGAGTTTGAGGAGCTTGTGCAGCGCCACCGAGAAAAACCGGATAAGCGCTTTGCAGGACAGAGGGCCCTCAATACCAGGTATCCTTTTGCTCCTGAACTTCTTAAGAAGTGGGCGGAATCCCCAGTGGTCGATCCTCCGGTGTCACGCTTGGCATCTAAGACGCTTCTCTCCCTTCCTGATGGTTCCTCGATTAAGGATCCAACGGATCGTCTGATTGAAAGCCTGGCTCGCTCGGTGTTTGAAGCATCTGGGTCATCTCTCTCTCCTTCCTTTGCAGCGACTTGGGTTGCTAAGGCCATGATTTCCTGGTCGGAGTCTCTGAACAGAGCTCTTCACGGTGTAGAAGTGCCACCTGAGGTTTTTGAGATATCTAATCAGATGGCTCTCGCAGGTGATTTTTTGATCAACGCTTCCATGGATGCGGCAAATTGCGCAGCATTAGCTGCTGCTAATGCGCTTGCCATTAGGAGATCCTTGTGGTTGAGGACTTGGCGAGCAGACTCAACTTCAAAGAAGTCACTTACGTCCTTGCCGTATCAAAGCGGTCGTTTATTTGGTGAAAAGCTGGATCAGCTTATATCTGATGCGACAGGAGGGAAGAGTTCTTTTTTGCCTCAGCAGAAAGTTAAACAGCCCTTTCGCCGACAGCTTCAGCCTCGTTTTAGAGCCTTTCGCAACCCAGGTTGGGCTGCAACAGCCAGTTCCAGCGGCTCAGGTCGACCTAATCAGGCCAGAGATCGTCAGGTCTCTTACAAGACCAACCCGTTGGGAAGAATGCGGTCTCAACAACCGAGATCTAGAGGGTCTAGGCCCCAAAGATTTTCGGATAAATGACTGGAGGCAGAATCCGGTCGATTCATCCAGAGTAGGCGGCCGTCTACTCTGGTTTCGCCCCACTTGACTATCGATTACTCAAGACGAGTGGGTCAGGGAATTAGTCACCTCGGGGTACAAGATAGAATTTACCAGCCTTCCCTCAAATCGGTTTTTTCCCTCGCGCCTTCCAAGGAGGAGTCTCGGGTTCGCGCCTTATTCAAGGCGGTCGAGTCTCTTCGACACAGCGGGGTTGTCGTACCTGTACCAGAGGTCAGGGGGGGTTTTATTCCAATCTGTTCATTGTACCCAAAAAGGACGGTACCGTAAGGCCCATTCTGGATCTAAAGAGACTGAACCGGTTTGTCAGAATTCGACATTTCCGAATGGAGTCTCTCCGCTCGGTCATTGCTGCCATGGAAAAAGGGGAATTTCTAGCATCAATAGACATCCAGGATGCCTATCTTCACATCCCCATATTTCCCCCTCATCAAAGGTTTCTTCGGTTTGCCATCGGCAAACTTCACTTTCAGTTCGCTGCCTTGCCATTCGGGCTAGCCACAGCTCCCAGAGTGTTCACAAAGGTCATGGCTGCTGTTGTATCCATTCTGCACTCCAGGGGGATAGTCATCTTGCCTTACCTAGACGACCTTCTCATCAAGGGTCCGTCTTTCCAAACATGCGAGGAAAGTGTCAGCATTACCCTAGACACCCTTGTTCGCCTGGGGTGGCTGGTGAATATGAAGAAGTCATCTCCCGTGCCATCTCGAAAGATCACCTTCTTAGGGATGGATTTCGACACCGCTCAAGGGTTGATAATCCTTCCTCAGGACAAGACCTTAGTTCTCCGTCAAGAGGTACGGATCCTTCACAAACTGATTCCTCATACCATCCGGTTTTGCATGAGGGTCCTAGGAAGGATGGTGGCAACGATCGAGGCGATTCCATTTGCCCAGTTTCATCTTCGCCCCCTTCAGCATGCACTCTTGGCAGTATGGGACGGGAGCCCTTATTCCCTCAATCTTCGGTGCCGTCTGTCCCTGCAGGTCAGACAGACTCTTATGTGGTGGACGAGGAGCTCCACTCTTCAACAGGGCCGTTTGTTTCCTCCGAATATCTGGATGGTAGTCACAACGGATGCCAGCCTGCTCGGATGGGGAGCAGTGTTTCGTCACCACACAGCCCAGGGGACTTGGTCTCAGCAGGAGTCGATCCTCCCGATCAATATTTTAGAGATCCGAGCTATTCGGCTGGCTCTGAGGCATTTTCACCAGCATCTGGCGGGCCGCCCAGTCCGAATACAATCAGACAATGCCACGGCGGTGGCATACATAAACCATCAGGGAGGTACCCGCAGCCGGGCGGCTATGCACGAGGTAAAACAGATTCTGTCCTGGGCAGAGGTAAATCACTCCGTGATTTCAGCAGTCCACATTCCGGGCGAGGAAAACTGGGCAGCGGATTTTCTCAGCCGTCACGGCATAGCTTCAGGGGAATGGTCGCTACATCCCGAGATTTTTCAGCAGATATGCCGACGCTGGGGAACCCCAGATGTGGACCTGATGGCTTCCAGGATGAATGCCAAGGTGCCCAACTTCGTCTCCCGGTACCGGGATCCGCAGGCAATTGCGGTGGACGCACTGGTTCTACCGTGGAATCAATTCCATCTTCCATACTTATTTCCACCAATAGCTCTTCTCCCAAGGGTGATCAGAAAGATCAGGATAGAGGGGGTTCCAGCGATATTAATCGCTCCGGATTGGCCGCGTCGCTCTTGGTACGCGGAGCTGGTACAGTTGCTCGCCGACGCACCCTGGCGACTGCCAGAGCGCACGGACCTTCTCTCCCAGGGCCCAGTTTACCACCAGAACTCAGCGGTCCTGTGTTTGACGGCCTGGCCGTTGAATCTTGGATCCTGACCAGGGCTGGATTCTCTAAGAAGGTCGCCGCGACGATGGCTAGCGCCCGAAAGCCCGTCTCGGCTCGCATCTACCACGGGACTTGGAAGGTCTTTTTTGCTTGGTGCAGGGAACATGGTTGTTCCCCGCTTCGGTTTTCAATTCCAAACATTCTGTCATTTCTCCAGGCAGGCCTAGATTCAGGTCTAGCGCCAAGTACGCTTAGACGGCAGATATCAGCCTTGTCAGTGCTTTTTCAGCGAAGGATCGCGTCTAATTTTCAGGTTAGGACCTTTATTCAGGGGGTTGTCCATATAGTTCCCCCCTACAAGGCTCCCTTAGATGTTTGGGATCTCAATCTAGTCCTGGGAGTCCTGCAGGAATCTCCATTTGAACCTCTGCAGGAGGTTTCTCTGGCATTTCTTTCATGGAAAGTGGTGTTTTTGGTAGCCATAACATCCATTAGGCGTGTTTCGTAGCTGGCAGCACTGTCTTGTCGGGCTCCGTACTTGCTTTTCCATCAGGATAAGGTGGTGCTCAGGCCAACACCACCTTTTTTGCCTAAAGTCGTGTCCTCTTTTCATATCAATGAGGATATAGTTCTACCTTCCTTTTGCCCAGCTCCTACGCACCGGGTTGAGAAGGCTCTCCATACGCTAGATCTGGTGAGAGCGCTCAGGAGATATGTATCTCGGACGGCGTCCTTTCGGCAGTCGGACACGCTGTTTGTTCTCCCTGAGGGTCGCAGGAAGGGACTCGCTGCCTCTAAGTCAACCTTGGCTAGGTGGATTCGGTTAGCCATTCAGGAGGCTTACCGCATCAGAGGCGCGGTGGTTCCCGCAGGAATCAGGGCTCACTCCACCAGAGCGGTGGGTGCCTCCTGGGCCCTTCGGCATCAGGCTTCGGTGGAACAGGTTTGTAAGGCGGCAACCTGGTCCAGTCTCCATACCTTTTCCAAGCATTATAATGTCCATACTCAGGCTTCTGCGGATGCCAGTCTGGGTAGAAGGATTCTTCAGGGTGCGGTTGCGCACCTATAAGCAATGCTTGGTTATAAATTACACTGTGGAGTCGGTTTCCCACCCAAGGGACTGCTTTGGGACGTCCCACAGTCCTGTGTCCCCCAATGAGACGAAGGAGAAATACGGATTTTTGTGTTACTCACCGTAAAATCCTTTTCTCCGAGACGCTCATTGGGGGACACAGCACCCTCCCTAATAGCCGGATGGCTTTGGTTTCTAAGTTTATTCTATTTGTTTGGGTCTATATCAGTAGATTTACTTCTGGATATATTGTACCTGTATTAACACTGATTTATTCTTTAGCCTCCTACTGCTTTTTGCACTAAACTGGGTTTGCCTGCGGCCAGTGCTGAGGTGTATACGGCGGAGGAGGAGCTAACCTTTTTTTATATTTACTTAGTGTCAGCCTCCTAGCGGCAGTAGCATACACCCACAGTCCTGTGTCCCCCAATGAGCGTCTCGGAGAAAAGGATTTTACGGTGAGTAACACAAAAATCCGTATTTTTCGGGCCGTGTGGAAGCTTTTATTGAAGCTATGAGGGAGGCATTGAAGTTACCTGAGGAGGTAACTACACGCCCTGGTAAGTCGGCCCGTATGTTTCAGGAGTCGCATAGGTCGTTTTCGACCTTACCATCCCTGAATGAGCTTAATGAAGCTGTGGAGAAGGAGCGTCTGTGTCCAGACAAGTGTTTTCAGGGGACACGACTTTTTGAGTCACTATATCCGTGTACTACGGAGTTGACTGATAATTGGATCCCTTCCCCTGAAGTGGATGTTCCTTTATCTCAGCTTAGCAAATCTTCGTTACTCCCTGTTAAAGGGAAGGCGAGTCTGCAGGACCCGCTAGATAGAAAAACGGAAATGGTGGCAAAATCCATCTACGAGGCCGCGGGTCATGGTTTCAGAGCTGTGCTAG